>JAOEHY010012133.1:0-51774 GCA_025447955.1 Psilopsiagon aurifrons
CCATCTGCCCCAGCCCAGCTCTCAGCCTGGCTCCAGAGCAGAGCTGCTCCGGCCCTCGCAGCAGCTCCATGGCCTCCTCTGCACTCACTCCAACAATTAATTTCAAGGATATTCCATACACACTCTTCTTAAACCTGTCCCCAAAACAAAGGGATTCTGCAGGGCTGCATCAGCTGCTGTGACCACCACCTGGAAACGTGCGTGTTCCCTTCTTCCAAAAATTCCCACCTTTGTGCCTTGGTGGGGGATCTCCCAGCAGGTGAGTCACCCTGACAGAGCTGCCACTCTTGGCCTCAGGAGCTTGCCTAACTTGTTTTTGTCAGCAGCAGATGCAAACTCCAAACTCTGGGATTTCCAGTTCAATCTGCAGTTATCCATTCCCTCTCTCACATGGAGCTTGCATTGACATGTTGCAATACACAGTTAACTGCAAAGTGAATGACATTCTGGTGGTGACACCATTCTCTGCAACCTGAACTCTGCAGTATAAACAAGAAGCAGAACTGAATCCTGTCTCCTGAGCATTGGTAGTTCCTGAAAAGAGCAAACGCTGAGTTGCTTTGCTTATGGTCACAAATGAATACTGTGAGGAAGTGACCAGAGGGCATTTCAGATTTCATGTTAAAGAAACAAAGCACAAATTGACTTTTTATAAAGGTCAAGTGAAAAATCGGGTGTCTCAAGGCTGCAGAGAATTTCTGTGTTCAGTCCTGTTTACATGGGGGGAAAAACAGGAGAAAAAGACTGCCATGTCCAACTTAGCAGATGATCTGGTGTGGGACAAAGGAAAAAGGAAAAGCCCGCATTCGCAAGAATGCTTGGAACTGCAAATAACACTGTGCATAGTAATGTTCATTGATGGAAGCTCTTACTTTGCCCTTTCCCAACCCATTAGGACAAATCCATCCAGTTTGGTTTGGCCATAAGCTGAAGGTTCCAGTTTGCCACAGGTTTGTGAATTAGCTGGTTATCTGCTGAAACAGGTATTTAAGACAGAAAATTCACTTTAGGCTAAAAATACATAATATAACAGATAAAACACATGCTGAAAGTTACACTTAACATTCCTTTCACACGGCCTCAACTGTCCCATGTGAATGGACTGAACAGCTTTGCAGCAACCTAAAACAGAAGAAACCCCCCCTGAATGTGGTGTTTTCAGCCAAACCAGTTTGAATCATTATGCACAGGGTGACTTTCAGCCTCCAGCGCACTTTGTTCACCACGGCTGGATTCATGCTGCCGCGGTACACTGAGGCTCACCTCCTGCACGTGAGATGAACATTCAGCCCAAGGACATGGCAGTCCCTGGAAAGGGAAACAGGGCAGCCCTGGGGAAAGAGCAGCACCAGCCATGAAATAAGGATGATCTGGGTGATCAGAAACACACAAACCAAGCGTTTCCTGCTGCCTTCCCTATAGCCCCTCAGCCCTTTCCCTGCCACAGATCTGGTGTGTTCACTCGGAAGGAGGTTACTCCCTTCCCACAGATCATAACACATCTCACACAGGGCTCAACAAGAGCTTCAGAACAGAAGCCACTGCCCCCCAATGTTCACTTCCCTCCATGTGTACACAAGTCCTTCCTTCCAGTCCTCTTTAAATCTAGTCAGGGGGACTGCGGTTGTGGGGTGTTTAATCGCCGCCTCCCGGTTTCACATACAAACCTTGGCTTCAAGATTTGGATACATTTCCTGCCCTTTTTTGTTGTTGTTGTTTTTTAAAGGCTCTTCTGAAGCCAAGTTGCTGAGTGAATCGTAAAGGGAGAGAATTCCAAGAGCGTCAGCTTCTCTGCTGTTCCCAGGGCAGGTCTGGGCCAAAATAAATCCCTGCCGTGCCAGCAGCAGTTACTTACACTCAAACACAGGCATCTGCAGCTTCCCAGCCCCAACCATCTCCCATTGCCCTTAGTAGATAAAGCCTCCTGAGAGACATCTCACTTTGGCTCCAACTGCACCCCTTCCCCTGTTTGCCTTGAGTCACTAAATAGCCAGCAGGAAAGAAAATGGTGAGAAGGTAATATTCTGTCTTGGATTCAGAAAGCCTCTGCCCAGAATCCTGCTTCCCTACAAAGCTTTTCCATTCCCACCCTTATTTCTGCTTCTTCAGAAAGGATTTGTTCCCAGTTGCAGAAATGGATGGCTTATATTGCACCTTCCCCTCCACCATTCTGTGCACAGGGAGAACTTGGAAGACAAATTCAGATTCCTGCTAAGGAGTTCAAGGAGCAAATGGCCATTGCTTCACTGATGCAGGATTCGGGTCAGACACGACTGAAATCTGACAAGCTGGGCAGAGAAGTCTCACTAACAGACAGGTCACCAAAGTCCATCACTACACAAAAAGGATGGAAGAAGTTCATCTGAAAGGCTCAGCCACAGTAAGAAACCTGTTTCAACCACCATTTGATCAAATAAAGCAGAATGCCAACTTCAGAGATGTGTATCTAATTTTCTTCAAAATGTCACAATAATTTTACGAGTTTTCACTATGTTTGCTTCATTCTTCAATCCAGTTGAGGTGAATTTGCATCAGTTGTGCTCACCTCCATTTTACATAAGCATTTATTCCACAAATCCTGGGGACTATCATGTTTGCAGAGAGTAAAATCCAAATGTTCCCAGGCAAAAGCCTGTAGCGGAATGGCTGAGCATTTGCTCAAACAGCAAACACAAACAATACCAACACAATTACCCTTGGAGTCATTGTCAAATAATGGCACGAAACTGCTCAGAAACTAGCCTGAGATCCAAAATCTCACATATCTGGGGGACAAAAAGGTCTGACCATTCATACTGGTCAAATATGAAGCAAATAAAGTAAGAGAAACTGGGAATATCAAAGGGGGAAATTATTCCCACTGTGCCCAGTCATCTTCAGTACAGAAGGTGAGGATGCCTCACAACCTAATCTGCATGAGGTTTGCTTGTAAATGCTCAGGAAAGTACAACTGTCCCATCCATCCAGAGACACTGTATCCCCATAGTTCGATTTCAACATCTCTTCACACTCCTCTTCAAGACCAGTAATTTCCTCCCTGGAAAAAGAAGCAGATGAGTTGAACTGCTCTCAACTCCTGTTTCCTTTCCTTAGGGAAGGGCTGTCATTCAGACCACCTTGATTCTGGAACAGCACCGCTTGATCTGAAACAGCCCTTTACGACATGAAGGCATCAGGGAAAGCATCTCCTTTGCACAATCATAAAGACCTGGTACTGGGTTTGACCATTCAGCCCTAGACTGAAGTGTCTAAGCCTCAACAAGAAGGCAAAGCTGTTGAGTCCTCATTCTCTCACACATATACACGCACATTTGCTTCTCTGCAGTTGACTCTCTCTAACCACAGCTCCTCCTTTTGCTTTCCTCTCCTCTGTGTTTATTTACCAGCACACCCAGCTCCAAACACCAGCCACTGCAGCAAATCCTTCAGTTCTCATCTCCTCTGTGTTTATTTACCAGCACACCCAGCTCCAAACACCAGCCACTGCAGCAAATCCTTCAGTTCTCAATGGCAGTTATAGTAGAAGAGCCTTTTTCATTCACTAGAACAATTCACTAGTCTCTTCCCATCCCGTTTTCCCCCCATGGCTGCAGTCCCCTCTCACTTCCACCAGGATCCTTTTTCCTATTCCCTGCTCTTCTCTGTTTCTGTGTGAACGTGAGCGTTCATGTTCCGGCTCTCCCTGTGTTTCGCAGTGGTGCTGGAACATGCAGCAGGAATTTGATGGATGATCACCTGCCACAGCTTGTTTATTATAATTCAGACAATCAATTACACATCCCTAATGCTGCTTGTCCTGCTGAAAATTTACATGCTTGGCACAGACCAATGTGAAAATGGAATCTCATTTGCCAAATGTCTTTCCATGGGTACAGCATGATGATTACAGCCTGCTTGGTTCAACAGTTGTGTGTGTCTGACAATGTCATCACTTACTGCTTGCCACAGGTCACATTGCTCTAAGGCATTATTTATTGTGTTGTGCAGGGTAAGGCTTTCAGAGGACAAAGATGTTGCATAAAGCCACTATGCTCAAGGCAGGCGGGCACCGCAGATCACACAGCAGGCACACAGCTTCAGCACCCATCACCTGCCTTTGTTTCTGCTGGTACGAATCCTTGTACCTCTCCACCTTCTTTTCTTCTATAGAAGACTGCCTTGTATTAAAGGGCTGGAGAGCTCTTGCACTGACAGGCAGGGCTCTGGCTCTGCTGTTCATGCAATTAAATAATTCCAGGACAGCCAGGGATTTTATAAGGAATGCAGAAAAAGGAGGAAGGGGGAAAGCAAAATGGGTTCGTAAGTGCTTAGATAAAATGCTGTGCAGGTGCTGAGCCTTCTGAGTAAGGGTTAAGTGTGTTTTACTGACTAATTGAGTGGTAGGGCTCATTCTTCCATCTAGGCAGAAAGGGCGTAGGAGATCCTAGGAGAATACAGAGTATGGACTGAGCCTGGCTGAGCTTCAGATCAAATACTGGATTTGATTTGAAACAGCCAGAACTTCAGGAAAAGCAGGGAGGACTTAAATGTCCCATGTTAACTCTGCTTATGAGCAGGTTCAAGAACACACAAGTTTCTGTAAGTATAGGGTTTAGAAATCCTGTATGTGGGACGCCTCACCAAGACACCCAGTGGTGCACTGACACATTCACACGCAAACATACATAAGGTGTAAAAGGAAGTTTCCTCTCCTTCAATCGGAGCTAAAAGCAGGGGGAGGAAGATACCTTTCCTTACTGGGAGACAAGTTCCTAACACCTTCCTGTTAACTGGAGAGAAGAATACAGGAACAGATCCATTAAATCACCTTGCTGACTTAGGCTTGCCATTCACTCACACAAACATCAGCTGCTCCCATCCACCTCTTTCTGCCCAACCCAGACAGACTGGTTTGGGGTTTGTACCTAAACGGCCTCTGCTCTGAAGCACCCACAAACCGGTCCTTTCTGGAAAACTCAGGTGGAAGTCGAGGAGTTAACTCACTGATATTCTGAATGTCAATCCCAGCATGGAGGTGGGGAACTTTTCACTACTTCACTTATTGAAATGATTTTGAAGTATTCAACATCTAAACAATTAATCTAAAGATCTGTGAGCACAAAAATATGAGCATAATCTACAGAAAAGCCATGACATTTATGACATATAAAATAAACAGATTAAATAACAATTTTTTACTCCTTTAATCAACAGGACTAACCCCGAAGAGGGATGGCCTATTGTTCAGAACAGTGATATTCTCGAGGAGAACAAGCAGTGAGTCTCCACAGGCAGTGAAATGGTGCAGTACTGATGACACTTTGAAGGATCTTATGAGCCACCCACCAGTGTTTCCTCAGGCCCGCGTGCACATGAGGTCAGAGAGAGGCACTTTAGTCTTCCTCACAGAATAAGGGCAAAGGAAAGTATTCAGTTTTCAGATGAGAGCTATGTTCCCTGAATGAGCAGACGGATGAGGTGTAGCTGCCTATCACAGCCGAGGACTGAAGCAGATGACTTGGGAAGACCCTCTGAAGCTTTTGTACTGAATGATACCATTTATACATCCATGGGATAGGGCTCAGCCAGTCTGTGTGTAGCAATCATGTTGGTTATTTATTCATATGTTAAAATCTCTGTCTCAGCAGCGCTGTGAGAATTTAGATCAGTTGCAATTCCCACTGAGTCAACCCAAACCATGACAAAGCACTCTCACTCTCCACACATACATATAACACACTCACACTCACACATATGGATTGACCGGGGTAGGTTTGCTTTAAAGTGACATGTTTTTCAACAGAGGATCAGCACACTTAGTACTGAGGCTACATGTGCCTCTAATTTCACAAATGACACAAGAGCATGTGAATGGGCTCAAGTCCTTCTTACACAGCAAAAGGCTTCCTGTGCTTCTGTGAGCTTTGCATGAGTTGGCATGAAAAAGTGTCTGCTGAGGGGGTAGGAAGGAAATGGAGCAATCAAGAGTGTAAGGAGTCACTGCTACCCACAGAGGCAAATGTTATCCTGGAGCTGGCTGAAGTGAATCATATTGAACCCTCAACCTCCTCCTTTTTTTTTTTACCTGTCTTCAGAAAGGTGCATTAGTTACAATTAGGAAAAGAAGAAAACAACAATTAGCTCTTATTGCTATGAAATCCCAATTGTATCAGACAGCCTGGAATAAGGAAGGCCACCTCTGATGCCTTATAGGTGGGATATGAAGCTGTGCTGAAACTTCATCACCACAACCTGACTTGGTCTCATAGCAGGGCTGTGAGGATCGAAACAGTGTGAGCTGACTTCAGGTGCTTCAGTAAGATCTCAAGATGGACTCTGCAAAGCAAGGCATTTTCTGGGACACTTCTAGTGAGGATACAGCATTTCCCAAGCCCGGGGCTAAGTGCAGACTGGCTTGAACAACTGTAAGACAACTCACAAAGAGGGCTGCTCTCTTAGGCAGCCAAGCTTGAGGACTCCTGTGCCTGGTTCTGAGGCAAGACAAGACACCAGCTCCAGCATTTGCAGTAGAACACACAATGGTCCTTCTGTGTCAGACTCATAATCCAGTCTGCTCTGCCTGGAACAGGAAGCACACCTTGCCTCTATGACAGGCAGAATACCTAAAGACAAATACAACTACACAGGTCAGAGAAGGCTTGTGTACTCTCAGGGGAGAAGAGTTTTCTCACTCTTCTCCATCAATTACAAACCTGGGAGCAGCCATGACACTCAGTTCCAACCAGAGATGTTGCCAGAAAAATCCGTTCAGTTAAAGAACTTCCTCCTAAACAGGCAAATGACAAAACTGTTACCCTGTGAAACAGCCAAATTCTCATGTTTACAAGCAAAGTTCCTTTCCTGCTGCCCCCAACAACCTCACTGCAACTCAAGGTTTCAGTTTGCTTATTACAGTGGACTCGAGTTACACCAGACTTTAATTCCTCTTTACTCTAACTGCTATTTTGCTGTTCATATGAGTCCCACTGTGGTTTACAAACCACATTCATTTTTACAGTATTATTTTTACTTTACTTACATGTAGCACAGTAGTAGTAAGAAGTTCTCCATCAACTCGGGTTTTGACTGTTAGACACTATACAATCACATGGAGGGGGACCACTATTATATCAAAGAGTTGTAGTCAAAACAGACAACACAGACAAAGGGCAGAAAACACAGAGAGAGGCACAGAGCTTACTTGTCCAAGGTCAAAAGCAAAGCTGGTAATACAATCTTCCTATTCTTATTCCATTACTCAAACCACCAGGCAGAAGTGTCTTCCTAACCTCCTCTCACTAGTTCCCATTCACCCTCGAACCCCCCCCAGCTCTGCAGTATGAAACATCCTACAAATCAGTAACACATGTGAAAAAGTCAAATGCTACCCCATGCAAAGGATATGATGAACCTGTCTGGAAAGAGTGACTCGAGACATTTACAAGACATTGCATATTGTCCTAGGACTGAAGTATAAAAACGGCTGGGTTTGTTCTGCAAGGCTCATCTGGCACACACCAAAGGCTCTGCTCCTACTGAAAAAGGCTCTTGTTCCCCACAGCACTCCAGCCTCATCCCAGTCCTTTCTACATGACTGAGTACTTTTACAGACATTAACAACATGCACACCATGTATTTCTGATATGAAGACCATGTATTTGTTCCTTCTTTGTGGGCATGCTCCTCAGAGCAAATGCTTAGTGTCACTTGACTCTAACACCTCTATCCATGCAAACAGCATCTCTTCACTGGCTACAGGAGCTGCAGAGGGGTCCCACTGTTTTGCCCACAGCATTCCGAGTCTGGTCTGAGTGCACTTTTGGAGTGTTAAGGCATGAGATGTGCTGAGTCAGGCAGCTCTCCAGCTGCTCACCGGAAACACAGCTGGTATGCAGAAATAACCATGAAGGCAAAAACTTGCACTTTCATAGAGAAAACAAACCAAAAACACACTGACCACAAACAACAACAGCCTCCAGCAGCTACTGGATGAAATCCCTCTGCATGCATGTCTTATTCTGGGCCACAGACTGGGCTGAGTATTGCCCTGCTCTTTTTAGGCTGTGTCTGTGGGGCAGGACAGGAGCGAGAGCCATCTCCTCTCCTGGTTTTGGTGAGCCGAACTGGGAAACCTGAGCTCACTGCTTCATTAGGGAAGGACGGGGGAGGCTGTTGGGCAGGTGGACAGCTTAATAAGCGCAACCCCACAGTGCTGCCCATTGCCTGGATTAGGTTATGGAACAATATCAAACCAGGGCTGAACAAGCTGCTGTTTCCTTGTGCCTGCGTTCATGTGTCCCCAGTTGTGCAGTGGCACCTGTTGCTCTGAATGTGAGCACAAGCTGTTCCCTCGGCGCTCCAGCAAATACGAGTCACGACTCCCAGATTCAGCAGCTACTTGGATAATGCCCCAACTTCTTAAAGGGCTCCAACTCTGCTGCTGGCTCCCTCAGAAACAGCTCCAACAAAAGCCGAAGTCTGGAAGAAAGCAAAAAGCACAATGCAGCAACAGAAACCAGCTGAGGGCTCACAAGGAAAAAAGGAATTGGCTCATTTAAGTAGCCTGTGGAAAAACTGCAAGGGTTTGTGGATCTTGAATGTGACCTGCACTGAGGCATCCAGTACATGACAGCATGACGGCTCCCTAAGTTCCCAAAAGGGTAGCAGCTTCCACGGACATGGAGAGTCCCCTCATCTGTCAGCTGGGTGAAGAGCGGGGAGGACAGGCTACTGCCTCCTGCTTTAAAAGCCAATGCAGGTAGTGCCCACGGCTTGAGAACATTACCAACAGGGCTGTCAAGAACTGGCAGTGGTGGAGTCACCATCCCTGGAGGTACTTAACCGACATGTACATGAGGCCCTTAGTGCCATGGGTTAGTGGTGGCCTTGGCAGTGCTGGGGTAACGCTTGGACTTGATGATCTCAAAGGTATCTTCCACCCTAAACGATTCCATAGTTCCACAGCATATGCTGTAGTTGTGCTAAACCCACCAGCACCTTGGTATCCAGGTAGCAGATGTGCAAAGCCACCATTCAAGCCCTGGGCACAGCGCTCTCTTGGCCTCCAAACTGGCCCATTAAATGTCAGTCCTGACCAACCTTAACCTCATTTCACTCCCTCCAGCCACTGAGGAGTGAGTTGCCCTTTCCCTCACCATAAGCCAGGCTGCTACCCAGGTAATTTCACTTTGCAGCCCCCATACCTTCATTAGTAACAGATTCATTCAGAGAGGCCCAAACTGACAGAGCAACAACAAATGTCCTGTGACAAGCCCCAGAAAGCATCACGCTAATGACCCCAACAATTCAAAGGAAAAGGATAATTAAATGTAGGCTGGAGAGGCAGGAGGCAGAAGCAAAGTTATAGTGGTCACATCTCCAAAAGGCAGATAGAAGATATCAATTTGCATAATAATTCTGCAAATAACAATGGGCGCCCAGAAATTCTCTTTTAAGCTTTAATATTAATTTAATAGGGAAAATATCTAATACAATTCCCACAGAATTTTTCAATTAAATTAATGTGATGGGCTTTACTGGATATCTTAAGCAGAGAGCATAATTAACAGGAATACTGCCTCCACTACACTTAGATACGTTATAAAAACTGGCACACAGCCTTGCTGTGCAGGGAACCTTATTCTAAACTCTGGCGTCCAGTTGTAATTGTATTTAAAAGACTTTTCCTGCTTAGAGATGAACTATTTCCAACTGGGATTTTCATTCTTCCCATGGTTTGGAAGAGCAGTAATGGGATCCCAAAGAACCAGAAAGACCTAAAGAGAAGGATTGTCTTGGGGTCAGTTTGTACAGCGTCTGGGGTCTGGGCTGAGACAAGACTTCAGCATTGCTGCAATACACTCAATGTAACGTAACAGCAGCTACCTGCAGGAGTAATACACCCTTCCTCAGATGAACACAAGGGAATTCTATAGTACACAAAGCCTGGCAATGTAGCAAGGAAGTATTTCAATGACACGCTGCCCATCCCAACCATAGACCCAGCAGCATAAACACAAACCCCAAAGCTCTAAGGATCACAAAAACATAACCCCAGCACCCAACTCATTCCTCCACAGAACAGACTTAACTGACTTTCAGATGAGCTTCCCAGGCTGCCCAGTCTCAGACGAGCCCTGAACTGCCAGGTTGAATGAGGCTTGGAGCAACCTAGTCTACTAGAAGGTGTCCCTGCCTGTGGAAGGTCCCTTCCAACCCGAACCATTCTATGATTCTATGACATAGGATCATAAGTTACTATCCCGTCTCTACTGATATCACAAATTCCCCTTCTCAAAGTCAAGTTGATTCCTGTTACCATCCATAGCCACACAACTGCACCCTGAGCAGCAACCTGGTGCCCTCCACTTTGGCCGTACTTCAATGCAATCTTGGTGAGGTGTTCCTAAACATCACTCTCTATTTCTCCCTCTAGCTTTTTCCACTAGTTCAAACCAGGAAACAACACAGAGGAGTCCAGCTGCAGATGTGGCTGTGCATCACATTTAGTGACTTTTAATTCAGGCAAGAACTGCAACAGTAGATGTGGCCTTGTGTACAAGTGTTATGGGGGCACTGCATGCAGTCTGAGTTGGCTGGTCTGAAGTAGCTCTGTGGTGTGCCAGGAGAACCCTTGCTCGTGTGAATTCAGGCGGCTCAGTGCCATGTTAATGAGCGAGTGTTGTCATGTAACAACATTCCAGATGCTAAAGTACATAATGCAGAGGCAGGAAGAATTCTGATGGAAGCTCACAGTACTAGGTATGCAGTACCTGCTTTTAGAAGCTGGAGATATCGTACATCAGATGAGCTCAACACAGTTGCATCCCTGATCGAATGCTCTTCTAGGTTATACCCACACAGGAAGCTAAATTTTATCACAGAGATACCACACATACATTTCATGCTTCCTCCCACATAATCCACACAGTGATGTATTCAAAAAGCTTTATAAATATTTGAATCAGAAGAGACTCCTGCAAATAAAGCAGAGCCCGGTTTTATTCTCAGCTTAACTACTACAGAAGCCTGCTGTCCCTTTGAGCAAGTACTAGACATGAGCTTCCTGCAGTGGTGTCTCCTCAGCTCATTCCTCATTCTGGAAATCTGTGGGACTCACTCTTCCATTTCTTAGCCATTGCCCCTTCCTGAAGAAAGTGGGAGCTGATATGCCATGATCAGGACACAATTCCCTCAAATTAAGCCTTCAAAAAGGCTGACATTTGGAATGAGTGGAACTTTTGAGTATTACAGACACAATGATCAGCTTCCTAATTTGTAAAGCCAGTACAATATCGTTTTACTCATTTCATAGTCATGAATCCTAATAACTATTTCTCCAAAGCACTTTCAGGTTGCTGGGCAGCAGGTGGTAGTGAATGTTAGCTGCTATTATTTATCTTGGGAAAATCCCATCAGCAATTCCATGCTGTGATATGTGGAAGAACAGCTTCCAATGAAGAAAAATTGCTTGTCACTTGCTGCTACGAGATACAAGCGAGTTAAAGCGAAGCAGGAGCCATATTGCTGTGTTTTCTGTTCCTTTCATCAAACACAAATAAAGTACCCCATGGAAATCTGTGAGCTGGAGTGATAGGCATCTCTTGAATGCTTTTAATTGCTGCCAAAAAATAGGCTGAAGCTTTCACCAAAGTTAACAGAGACTAAATTTCCATGGAAAACATCAGTTCCATGGGAAAAGCAGTTAGCTTTTTCATTAGTTAAAATAAAACCAGCAATAACACACTTTCCCTCTTCTGAAAATTCCTCTTTACCTTACAACAGAGATACACACAGATAATACTCTGTTCACATTGATGGAGAACGCAAGAAGCTCAGAATGCCACCTTACTTCTAGCACTCCATGCTAACATCATCCCCCGCCACTAGTAGGCAGATTTTAATCATCTTCTTTTCATTATTGTTACAATAGTGCCTAATATCAGGCAAGGACTAGAATCTCATTTGCTCTACTCAGCAGAAAGCCAAAATGCTCCCAGCATGTTCAACAACAGACATCTTTAAACTACTGCATTCAGAGCCTCCAAACTCCTGTACCACTGATGAAATTCAAGCTGAGTTAGCAGAAGATTTGCTCCCCAGTTACAAAAATTAATCTTCTCTCATTGTAAATTTAATCAGTAAATGCTCCTCAGGCCAGACAAGAGGATGTCTCACTGAGCATTTGAGGTCCTGCGCAGTGGAGTGTCAGCCACGCACGCAGCTTTGCCCAAGCACTCATCTCACTAGTGTTAGCAGATCACAGAGTCTACCTCATGCTATAGCTTGGCAGAAAACAGTGTTCTTATCTCCCCAGAATTGTAATAGGTAATTCTCTTTCTCTCATCATTTCTCATCAGCTCTCAAAGGAGACATTTTTTGATCATTTCCCACTCTTTCCATGAACCAAAAAGAGACTGAGATATATCCATGCACTCAAGGCATTCATGTGGAAAATTGTCACTACCTGCTCCAGACCTGTGACCTCATCTGCATCTGCAACAGTGCAGGTGGATGCTCCCAACATCATAATCTCAGTATTATCAGTATGAGAGCATATTCTGGGACAGGTCTCTCTTGTTTTAGCTATAGGAGGACCTGGACCGGAGGACTACCCTGACAGTGTTCCCCCACCACATTCTTGACAAAAACGACCCATCAATGGGTGTTCTCTGAAACAAAACTGTTAAAATACACCCCAACATCCCAAGCAGCCCAAAACTGGTATTTCCTGAACACTGACAGCTCCCAGTGGAGCCAATGAATTCCCAGGATGTGTAAGTAGCAGGATCACACTTCTTGTGGTTAAAATTACTACTTTTTCCAGTTTTAAGTTTCACTTTCCCAGTTTCCAGAACACACATGAGCATGAAAAGAACCCATTAATATGTCTAATGCTTTCCCCCTAAAACTACCATGATCTCACCACTTCCAGAGCCCAAAGGAAATTAAAGCAGAGCTCAAGAGGACGGCACTGAAGGATACAACTTAAAACCCAAGAAAGCTGGGAAATTTCTGTGCAAAGGCTGCAAATCTGGGCTTGGAAAGGAAAGAAGCTTACAATGAGCTGTTAATAAAATTATTCCAGTCCGAAACCTGAAAAGAGAAAGCCTGCCATTCAGCAAACGGGAAATCCCAGAATTTATAGATGACCCCGTTGCAAAGCAAATGTTTTGGAACAAATCGTTCTTTCCCTAGCGCCTGTTTTCCACTGTTTTCTCTCCTGCACTTTCCCCTGTAACACAAGGGCCAGAGCAGCACCGTCAGGCTAGCGCTGGTAGTGGCACTGCTGTGGCCTACACACCCACCAACTCAGAGGAAGGGAGAGATCCAACAACGGACTGGAGCTTGAGAGCATGCCTGGCTCTTTCCAGCTGTATCAGTTAGCATAACAACAGGTATTACCCTTACTAAAGCTCATCCAGTTCCAATCCCTGCCACGGGCAGGGACACCTTCCCCTGGAGCAAGGTGCTCCGAGCCCCTGTGTCCAACCTGGCCTTGAGCACTGCCAGGGATGGGGCAGCCACAGCTTCTCTGGGCACCCTGTGCCAGCGCCTCAGCACCCTCACAGGGAAGAACTTGTGCCCAAGAGCTCATCTCAGTCTCCCCTCTGGCAGGTTAAAGCCACTCCCCCTTTGTCCTGTCCCTACAGACCCTTGGCCCTAGCCCCTCTCCAGGTTTCTTGTAGCCCCTTTAAGTGCTGTAAGATTGCTATTATATGATGAAGGTGACTGCCCAAAGATTAAAAATAGGGAAAAAAAGACAACAACCTGCCCAGCTTCCCTACTTTTCTTCTGCTCATTATATTTCAACGACTCAAAGGCACTAGCAAGACAGCAGATGTAAAAGAAAAAGGGAGAGTTCTCACCACAGTAACTGAGGTGGTCAGGAAGGAGCAACACAGCTGGTGCCAGTCTGACCCAGAAAAGAGAAAGAGGCAGTACTCATCTGCACTCTTACTTCCACCATAGCCATGAAGAGTATCACACCCAACCTTTGGTGTCCCTGTCCCTACTGTAGTGAGATCAGCATCATGCAGAGGTTTGCAGGACAGCTGGAGTAGCAGAAGTGCCATGATCCAAACAGCCTGGCTTAGTAACTCTTCCTTCCCCACTAGTGTCACCTCAGCAGCTAGCAGGGCAGACAAATGTTTCCTGCTGACCCAGCGAGCATGTGTCCACACTTGTTTCAAGCAACACGGTCATACAGTGGAGACTCAGTGGAGACCTGTGGTTACCTGTGGTTTTACAAAGAATAGGTGTGCCAAGGAGGGTCAGGCTCAGCTAAACCTGAGAGCAAACCGTGTGCTCCCAAAGGACAGTGTTCACTGTTCAGCATGACCTAAGTATTTAACTCCTGACAATATGGAAACCATCCATCAGAGAGAATCTTTATTCTCTCTTCTTTTCTTTCTCTCATCCTATCCCAGGACTGCTTAAAGCAACAAATCGAACTTCAAAAAACTAAATAATAATAATCCACTGCAGCTACCAAATCATCTGGATTCCTTCACACTTTAAAAACCAGACCCTGCATTCATCTCTCCTCAGCAAATTCACTCTGTAGCACAAAGCATTCCCCACAGGAAGTCTGTGAGGCTCAAGCACTATGACACAGTCAAGGGAAATTTAGGGAGTCAAGGAAAATCGAGACTGATGTTTGAGAAGCCAGGACAAAAAGCATCAGCCCTTCTCAGGATGAAGCAAAGGTGCCTCAGCTAAGTGGGGCTGGCAGCGCAGCACTGACTACTCCTCACATATGCAATTACAGTTATCCCTCGGGGGGCTGCTTTTGTGGTGGTGTTCTTTCAAACCCTTCTCCAGAGTCAACAATTTGCCTGAATTGCTTCTTATTCATTTCATCTTCATGACTTCTGAAGGCATCTAACGAGGCACTTTGAAGTTTGCCTGAAAACAAAGCAGAACCCAAAGAAGAAAGAATAATAAAGAAAGAAAGGAACCACCCTGAGGTGACATTAAATCTTGCTCCTAAAACTATAATCTTCAGGATTACAGCTCAGCTTTGTTTTGCATTACTGCTGTGCTATCTTTGGATTAATGACTTTGTCTTTACTATGTTAAAGTATCTTGGGGACCAAAATCCCAGACATGGCACCTATGATACGGCTCTGCAGTTTTGACTGGCTGAATAGAGGCAGGGCTGGGGCTGACATTCAAAATCTGAGGCTAGCATTTTGTTATTCCAGGTTTTGTTCAGAACAGTGTCTAAGTTACAATATCTAGTTACTTCTTCAAGCATCGCAGGTAGGACTGTGCAGAATTTACAGTGAGGCAAATGGGCAGATACTTGTGTTTTTCAGCAGTTTTAAGTTTACAGCAGTTTGAGTGTATAATCTGACCTCACACCTCTTGGCCAAACCCACATATAAACACTTATAAAGCTACAGAAGCAAACACCATTAAAACGGGCATTTAACTTTAGTCCCTGACTCCCTCCTGAGTATCCCTCCACAAAGACACATACTTTTGAAGAGTTGTTATTAAAGAAGAAATCAAAGAAGTGGAAGATCCATGGAGATGCGGCCAGTCTCTGCTGAGGCTGCACTTGCCAGGTCCATCACCTTTGTGATTACTGCCATCACTTGAAGAATTTCTTCATTTTAAGAAGAAAAAGAAGAAAAAGGCTTTTCTATTTTTGAAGTAAGCTCTCATCATTTTGTTATACAACAGCTTTTGAGCTGTCTTGTGCTAGGCTTATTATGCTGAGAGCTAGTTCATCCTGAAGGGAGTCTGCAGGCTTCAGCCAACTTATTCAATCAGCTGTGCACAGATTGATAATGTAGATGTGGAATTGTCAGCCTGTCTGAACACTGACAGCTAGCACAGATATTCGAAGCACCTCAGCTCCCACATACAAACAGCCACCACTTACACATTGCCTTGCACATCAGGATGCTGTTTGTGGAAGAGTTACTGACACAGGAGCACGCAGAGGTGCCTGCATAGAGGGAATCCAGTTTGGACCACCACGTGGTGGTGTGCCACCAGCACATGGGCTCCAAGAGGAGTTTGTTTTTTCACTGCCTATTTTGTAAAAGCCAAATCCCAAGAAGGAAGTGAGTCTTGGCCCTAAGCAGTGTCCACATTGTTTCAAACTATGGGCAGGAACAGTAACAACTTATCTCCCTATTTGCCAACACTTTAATTTCTGCAACCACACGCAGAAGGTAAGTTTGTAAAGCTTTTGAGAGCCACCCATTCTACAGCTTTAACTGGTTAAAGCCTGATGGAAGCAAGAACAGAGCTGATGGTGGACAGTTCCATGCAGTGCCTCAAAGTGTGTCCAGTCTGACATACGGATGGTATTAAATTCCTATAGGTAATACTTTCACCCTTACTTCTAGAAAGCAGAGTTTAAAAGGGTCTCTCCTTGGCAGCACCTCTTCCTGCTGAAGCTGAAGCCTGAAGTTTCTGGATCCTTGTATAGCACTTCCTAACTAAAATGAAAAAACAGGTCTCCTACACAAGCTGACAGTTAGTTTGCCAGGAACTGGGAGTTTTAGTCAGTGCTGTGTGGTTTTGTAAGCAGTTTTGATGTGAACAGCACCACACGTACCTTGTGAGTCACATAATGAAGCTTCAGTGCTTGGAGGCAAGGAGGGCACAGCAAGCTTCACCTTTAACACTCTGCTCATACCTCTGCTGCTCACAACAAAACCTCACTGGCTGTGCAGTGGCTGCCTGGAAACATTTTCATAACTTCCTGTTGTGCCAACACAGTATTTGAGATGGTCTGTACCTAGACAGCACATGCCCTGTGTTCCCCAAACAGCAAATTCAAAGCTATCACCTGCACCGACTATTTACCTTCAAGTTTCTCTCCAAATCTGTCACCTCTGAGGAAACCACACCGCATTAGCCATCAAATCTTACTGTAATTAAAATACCTTTCAAGATATATAGGCCACATTACTGAGAGATAGAATTGGGACAAATGGAAAAAAATAATCAGAAAGTGATTGTTTGCAAATGCACACAGAAGATAAGTTCCTTTATGGCAGCCCAAAGAAGCATTTTGGGGAGAGAAAAGTTCTTTCGTCTTCAAGGCCTTGCTTTTCAAACATGTAAATATAAGCTGCTAATTCATTATTCTGATGTTGATAAGTAAGAAAACAACCTCACAGCTTATTTATGTGCTTCAGAGAGCTAATTTTGCTCAAGCCTGCTAGCGAAGGAACAATTTCATTTTCACAGCCATTAGAACCTATTCTAAGACACATACACTGAACACTCTCTGAGGAGTTTTGTTACTGCTTAACCTTAGATTAGAAAGAAGCTTTTCAGCAAGTATTTTTGAACTAAACCCACATGCCTGTCCTTTGCATATTTTAAACAGAACAACTGATAAGCACCATTGCAAGGCAGTTTCAGCAATAAAAACAATTAATTGCTCCGCTAGTACTAGTAGGAAAGTTATCACAAGTACTACACATAGTGAGTTAAGAAATGACATAATAACATTCCCTTTATTGGATAAAGATGTAGTCTGAGCCCTACCTGAGTCCAAAGTGAATGATGGGGTTTGGTGGCCAAGTATCAGATTGTTAGTAGGTGGACTTTCAAAGGGGTAAAATGTAAGAGGTAAAATAAGTAGGTAGTGGAGTTGTTTGTTACCGTTGTGAAATAACAACCATTTAGCCACCTATCTTAGCTAGGAGCAGCTAAATAGCAAGCTTTAAATTCAAGAAACTAAAGTATTCATCACAAAGGAAATTCATATTTCAATTGAGTTATTGCAATAAATAATAAATGGGAATTTAAGAAGCTGACTGTACTGTGGAAGCTCAAGTCAGAGATATGACAGAAACTTCTATGACTGAATAAGGGTGAAAAAACTTCTTTGTATGTTGATTTAAGCTCTAGAAACAGCAGGTATATTGACTTTGAAGCTTAAAAACAGAAGTCTGATTGAACTTTTGTGAAGCTACATGTAACTATTTTCTCTTCTTGGCAGCATTACCAGCAATTCAATTCAATACCTCTGCTGCTACTCAGTAAATTCACTGAAGCAGCATAAGGACCCCATCTATCAGCCTAGAAAGATTTGGGAATCAACAGTTTCTCCTGTTAGCATAAATAAAGCCTGGATCTGCATAAAGTCATGGCCTTCAAACATCTTCTCTGGTAAAAGGTAAGATGAAGACACTTCCATCGGGCCCATTTTAATTAAGCAAGAATCCTCAAGGATAAATGAACAACCTTGCTCAGTTTGGACTAGCCATTTAACTGCAGAGAGAACTCCACTGGTAGGTGGGAAATCTCCTTACGCTTACTTGGACACTGGAAGCGAAGTTGTGGTGAGATCACAGTATTGGGTCAGAAGAGGTTCTTGAGACCATGCAGGAGATTCACATAGACCTAAGGCATGCCTTCAATTCAAAACCTGCACACAAAGCATCACAGGACTGACCTGCAGCAGAACCTGAAGTCTCAGATGCACTATTCCTTGATCTTTTAGAAGAATCTCAAAGAACTGAATGTACAGCTGCAGGGCAACTACAGCTTCCTGTTTATACCAAACACAGGCTGTGAGCTAACATCATCCATGGGATGGGGTACGTACTTCAGGGAGGCTATTGAAAAAAATACAACAACGACATCCTTAATTCCATGGCATTTGGTACTGAGCTTCATTTGCACCTCTGTGCCAGTAACTGGAAACTTGCAGATACATTAACCATGAAAAATGTGCATGCTGCCTTTCTTCATGCATTTTGTTGGCACTGTCTTCAAGATAACTGAATGCATTTGGCCTTAGTTTCACCCACAGCTGCACTGATTTAAGTAAAAGTGACTTCAAACACATTTAGTCAAATGCTGGCAGAAGTCGGCAAGATGTGTTTATTTTGGTTTAGCTTACATGGGCTGGGAATACGCAGTAAACCAAAGCTAAACATGAGTTAGACTCTGTAACTGAAATAAAGTTGTCTACATTGTGAATGCTTAAGTAAAACTAGCTTAAAGCAAATGAGCCCCACTTTCCCCTCCAGATGAGGCCCCTGTTTCAGAGGCATTCTTTCTGCCTGTCAAGTGCAAGGTAGTTTTGTGGGTTGGTAACAATTCTGTTGAGCATTCCTGAGACAACAGCAGGCCACTAGGTACTTTGGGGGAAAGCTCTGTTAAACACCCTAAAAACCAAACTAACCTTTGTGTTCTGCTTAAAAGAAATTCAGTGTCTAAACTGTAGATGAACCTCTTATCTGGTAAATCTCAAAAACCATTAATTGGCTTGGAAAAGAGCAGTGCAGGGGAGGAAGGCATTATAAATCATCGAGAAAAAGAAATACAGACCCTGAGTCTATCTCATTCTTGCTGGGCAGAGCACATACAAGCTTTGCTGGCTATTGAGTAATGCCTTTTTCTTTTTCCTTTTATACAGGCAATCACCACTGTATGTACTCTATCAATCTAGTGTCACTGGAGCAGAGTTACAAGGGAAGCAGGGGGCAGAGGGAGGAGGAAAGAAGCTGCCAGCACTGGGCTGCAGCTCAGCCAATACTTGATTGCAGGTATAAACATTACACGCTGTATCAGCAAAGCTGTAGAGAGTGAGCCATAAACCTCCCAGGAGGGGCTTTACAGGGAAGGCTGACAATGCAAGTTCGGTCAGTGTGTTATTTGGAGACATCCTGAGCAGCTAAAAATACATAGCAACCTTTAGGAAGGAGGCAAAAGGGAAGTATCTTTCTCTTTCCAGTGCAAAGGCAGCTGGGAGAAAGGAAGAAAAGAAAGCATTATCAAAAAACACATGGACCATCTAGCTTGAGTAGCTCCTACATGTGTGTTTGGAGGCAGGTAAGCCACCTGTGCTACCAGTTGTAGCAGTAAGATCCTGGTACTTGAAATGACTTTTAACTGTGGGAAAGAGGTAGCCAGGGGCTTGCTCTAAATCATCACTGTGCTACCACCTTTAATAACTGGTCTCTGCTTGAGCAGATCCAGCACTCACACAGCAGCTATTAAAACTAAATTACTTTCATTAATAGAATTTCCACATTCTTTCTGTGCATGCATCCCAGTGTCCTCTATAAATAAACAGTGAGCTTTACCATAGGAACAGAGACCAGGAAAATATCCCATTTTATACAGCCTTACAGATGTAAGAGACTCCCAGCGTTGGGGCTTGAACATGTTCTCAGGAGTGCAAGCATGTGTTTCATCATAGAATCATAGAACAGTTTGGACTGGAAAGGACCTTAAGATCACTCAGTTCCACACCCCTGCCAAGGGCAGGGACACCTCACACTAGACCATGTTCTCAAGGCTCTATCCAACCTGGCCTTGAACATTGCCAGAGATAGAGCATTTACCACTTCTCTGGGCAATCTGTGGCAGTGCCTTACCATCCTCACAGGGAAAAACTTTATAACTAACTTGAACTTCCTATTACAGTTTAAACACATCACCCCTTGTCCTATTGCTACTGTGTTCCCCTCATAAGCTGCCAGTGTTTCACTGTGACCCATGGTCTGAATATGTTACTAAGGCAATACAGAGCAGAGCAGTTATGAAGGCAAGAACTTCAAAATGGCTCTTAAAACCATGGCCACATTTCCAAACCATTCTCCTCTTGGTAGGATCCATTCAGAGAAACTGCTGGCAATGGGTAGTTCTTCCAGCAGACCGTGATGCTTCAAAACCTACCCTCAGAGATGGGATCTATTCCTAATCAGTCACAAGACTAGAAATACTGTATAAGAGAAGGAATGACTGGCAGGGTGCTTATTGCTGCTAGTGATGGAGAAGCCAGAGGAAACCCTCCTTGACTTTTAGGGTCCACCTGAATCTGCAGAACTGCACCTACAGGGTTTTTTTCACCTGTAGATGAGGTGAAGCTGATCTGCAGTCAGCAAAACAACCTGGAATCTCTATTGCTATTATATTGGCAACCATCTATCTAGCAAGATACAGATAATGAAATGCAAAGTGTTAATTTGCAGAAGAGAAGCATTAGGACAAATGTTCAATCATTCATTAAAACAAGAAAGGCAGAAGTGGGATCAGATGGTAGTAGTTATAAAGGCTTACACTGCCTCCAGTGTCAGATTCCCTTTATAAAAGCATTTCTAGTTCCATCTGATTAAATAGGAGCTATGCTTTCTAACCTGTTTGCTCTAATGTGTATAGAGTATAAATCATAGAATCCCAGGGTGGTTTGTTTGGAAGGGCCCTTAAAGCTCATCCAGTTCCAACCCCCTGTCATGGGCAGGGACACCTTCCACTGGAGCAGTTGCTCCAAGCCCCTCTGTCCAACCTGGCCTTGAACACTGCAGGGATGGGGCAGCCACAGCTTCTCTGGGCACCCTGTGCCAGCGCCTCAGCACCCTCCCAGGGAAGAGCTTCTGCCCACGAGCTCATCTCAATCTCCCCTCTGGCAGGTTAAAGCCATTACCCTGTCCCTACAGGCCCTTGTCCAAAGTCCCTCTCCATCTTTCTTCTCATCCACACTTATGTATCAGGAAACTAGAACTGCCCAGTGTCAGACCTCAGTCACCCTTGGAACTCAGGTCAAGACTCAGAAGAGGTTTTTTATCCCAGTTACCTGGATGGGAGATGATGGGATATCAGCAAAGGCAGGGCGAGATGGCACCGGTGGCATTTCATATTCAATAGGAGTGAACATCTCAGAACGATACTGTGAGAACCACCTTGATTATACCCAGGGATCAAGTGAGATGATGTCTACTCAGACTAAATTATCTGCATTATTTTAAAAGGCCCTATGATGCAGGATGAAAGTACTGAATAACTACAAACATAACCAAGTAAATGGAGTCAGTAATTTCACTGAGTAGAGATTCTGCAATGCCATACAACATAGACACAAACTGCAATCTTGATATAAAAGGTAATTTAGACTGTGGCTCATGTTGTAACACTGTCCTGGAAATAAGTTTCAAGCAGTTCCTAGTGCCAGGAGGAGCTGCTGCCTCTGCTGTAGATGTTATGTGACATGAATAAATTACTCAGACTTCCAGTTTATCAGCCTATGCCATACGGATGACATGCATCTCAAAGGTGGTTAAAGAATTAACTCCTTAATGTTTGTAAAATGATTTGAGATTCCTCTCTAGACGGTGCTACAGAAGGGCAGGTTTATTATTGCAGTCATTATAGCTGTCCATAGATTCCAACCCTGATAAGGAAAGCTCCGGGAAGAATGCACTGCTAGAAAACTTAACGCAGCTGTTAATCCTGGAAGGCTCCCATTTGCAGAATTGAGTCCAGAATGTGCAAAGCGTCGAGCTGTGAATAGAAGTGACCTTTTACACACATTCTCAAGCTTTCACTGCTTCAAAACTACGCAGCATCACATATACTTGAAGTATAAAGGGGGCATTCATGCTCCCAGATGGCCAGCAGGCCACTCCACCCATTTGCCAGGTGCAGAAACAAGGCAAAAGGAGTTCTAATAAAGCAAAAAGAAGGTAAACTGGCGAGCAGAGCTAAGGAAGGACCCAGAATTTGGAGTGTAGAACAAGTGTTTGGTCTTTGCAGAACGAGACTGGGATGCCTTAGCAGAGAAAGCACAGGTGACAGCGACCAAAGGTGAGGGGCCTCCATCTTCAGAAGCAATAAATATACTGAAGATCCAAACTGACAATGTGAATATGTCTATCTTTGCCTCTTCTCTTTCCCGCCTGTATCATTTCCATGGGGAAGATGTCAGTTCTTGTTCACCTCTGTTGTGATTCCCTTCAAGTCTCAGCTGTTCCAGGGAAAGTAAATAGGGTTTAAAATTAATTATCAATTAAAATGAGGTTAATCAACACCAAGCTTGTCATCTATTATCCTTGTAAAGTGAGACAATCCTGTCCTCCTGCAAAACCCCTGCAAGGAACAAGGCCAATAAGACTCAGCAACAAAGCCTGTTCCCTCATGACCTTTGCTATGTTTAGGAAGAACAGCTAAAATAAGCTCTAATCCTCAGCCAGGCCAAATACTGTTGAGAACAACTATACTTAACCCTTTTGAGGCACTGTCATGCAAAGTGTCTGGCCAGCAGAACATGTTTCTTACCCTCTACTGCTTGTTGCTATGTTTGCTATAATACAGTCACTGGATATGGGCTTCCACCATCCTAGCATGAAAGCAGTTAACTTCCCCAAAGCCCTCAGCCACTATATCAGGACACGTCATACTTCTGATTTTTCAGTCCTAATGGAGTATGCTGGCTTATACAGACATTTACACACAGCCTTTGCTTCAAATGCCTTCCACATTTGCTTGTGGTGAGCTCCCCATTCATTTGAATGGGATGACGCAGGAAATTTGCTAGAGAGCTTTAGAGTCTGAATACACTTACCTATAACTTTAAGTTGCCAGAGATGTGAGCAATCTCATCACTGACACATACAATCTATGAAATGTAGCACCACAGACATATACACAGCATGCCCGAGCTCTGCCCTGTGTAAATGACTTACCTGCCTTCAAAGTCAAGAAAGCTTTTAAGGAACCACTTAATTTTTACGTTATCAGTTCCCATATCCATAAAGTGGGAAAGTAACAAGGTAAAAAAAAAAAAAAACTTCATATAATTAAAGAGAAAATATCTAAGAATTCAGGATATAGCTGCATCTCAGGATTCAGATTTACACATATTCCTATTAACAACGGAATAGGCAAAGACATACGACAGGATGCTTTGTGTCATGCCAGTGCTCCTTCAGGAGCATTCCTGGCTGATAAATCCCTGTGAGTCCCCAAAGCTTTCCTTGGAATTTTATTGCTTGCTATGAACACGGAGAAAGAGATTTTCAGAGGCACCACTGATAGTTAAGAACTCAAATCCTACCGAGCTGAACAGACAACATGAGCACTTGGCTCTCCTTTGCATGTTTGAAATTGCCCAGAATCAGTTTTGGACCTTGGGCCTTTAATACTGGATTAGAAAAGAATGATTTTTCTGGACCTGGGCACTGCCTATCTTGCAGCCAAAGCTAAACAGAACAGAGATGTGTCCCTTCTTTAGTGTCTCTTTGACCCCTGGTTTTGCTGTTCTTATTTAAAATGATTCAGTAGTGAGTGTGTGCAGGCACTAAACTTCACTCTCAAAGTACGTGTTTAAAAAAAACCCAACACAAGCAACAAACCACAAGAACAATTTGTTCTCATCTGCCTCTGCAAGTTATTAAGGGGAGGCTCAGCTGTTGATGCCCTAATGGGCTTTATGCAAGGAGAATCCTGCCAAGGACTGCCATAGAGCTCCAGCCTTTGCCTTTGCTAAGGCTTGTTATGGCCCTTGAAATAAATGGAGTTGATCTCTACTATCTAGAGAGCAGCATATAAGAGCATGCAAAACCAAGGGATTCCAAGACTGGAAAACCTTGCTCAGCTACAGAAAGGTAGATCTGGCCTCTATTTGCAATAGAAGATGGTACAGAAAAGCACTGAGGAACAGAGTACTAACAGAGAGGATAAGCAATGGAAAGGGAGACAACTGACAGCATGGGAAAGCAACAAGTTCTCCAATTCCTTCAGTACAATCCTGTGAGCCTGATGTAAAGATGGCAAAGGCAGAAGAGAAAGCAAATCAATATGGTTGTGGCGAGGCTTCACACGAGAACCTGTGTGAAGCCTCACATGAAAACATATTTGCCTAATGCAATTACGGCCTCTAAATAGACACCTCTGATACGACACAGATATCCATACACAGCTACTGGAAAGCAGCCTTGCTGTTCGGCCAAGTTTTGTTAAAAGAAAACTCGTATTTAAGAGAAGCCAAGGCATGATAACAGAGTTACAGGAAAGAAAAGAACTAGACTTTGCAGGGATTTACAGCAAAGAAATCCTGGAGAGTCCAGGATACTGGCATCAGTGGTTTCTAACAGACAGGTTACTCAACTAACAGACTCCAGCCTAATACCAGCTCATGGATAAGCTTTACCTGGGCCTCAGGGGGGAATAAAGCATGTTGTTTCATGAAATTCTGCTGAGGAACCTCTAGTTGCTATCGCAGCCAGTAGGCACCACTGGCTGCCTCCCTGAAGCTGGAGCTACTTTGTAGAGCAGACCTTAGTAAAATTAGATGCAAAAGAGTGAATTTGGTATCTCTCTTGCATGGAAACAGGTCCCTGTCGGAGAGTAGTCTGTTCAGTATCAGCAAACAGACACTATATTCATTATCTTCGGGGCACCCAAAAGTGGATCTTAAAATCTGCCTTCAGAGGCAGACGTATCTAACCACCTTCTAAAGATTTCACTAACCACCATGGCTGTGGGAAACACAAGGGCTGGGAGGCAGATGTGCACTCTTGGAATCCCACTGTGACTTGGATTTCTGTATCCAGTTACTGTCTCAACAAAGCCATTTGTAAAGTGAAGCTGTCTGTACCCTCCCCCTTCCCTCTTGCTGCATTACTGGGATCTATTTTTGGTTGGGTTTTTTTTAAGTGTTCCACTTAGAACATTTTGTTGTGTTCTTTGCCACAGTGCTTAAGACCTCAGTGCTCAAGATGTAGGCAGCGTGTACCTGGCTTCTTGCAGGGAGAGCTGGAATCCAAAAGGGGTTCTCCTTGATTTACAAATTACAGTCTTTTAAGTCTTAGTAAACTGAGTAAAAGCAGGGGAGGAAAGGCTTTTATTGTGCAATCTTTTGTGGATAACAAATATTACATCGCTTTATTTATTTCAGTCTAGGAAAGTGGGAACATTGCTACCTACCTATGCATGTGTACATGTACACAGATCTATTTCCATTGGTATAATACTGAAGATTTACACTAACAACTGCTCTGAACAGAAGCAGTCTGGAACACTTTGGTACATTTACAGAACAGACTGTATTACTGTTTTGTAAGGAAAATCACACCCTTATTCGATCAGTGTTACATACAGAAAACCTCCATGCAGACAAAGTGCAGGCTGCAGGAAGGAGCTGAGGGACCCTGCCTGCCTCACGGCCACACTGGGATGTGCGGCTGGCGGGGCTGGGATGAGGTGTAGGATGCCCTCTAGTGATGCGATGTCCCATCTTTGGAAATAGCGTGGCTTTTGAAGACTGAACAGAACAGCAGCTTGTGGCCTAAGCAAGGAAAAGCAGTTGAAAGCATTAGGGGTAATTCCACTGCACCCTCAGCCTTGGGGAAAAAGAGGCACAGTGCATGCTGCTGAGAGTCCTGCTTTTCAGACAGGACTGGGTTTGGGAGGCTACAGAAGGAGTCTCATGCAGAGAACCTCTGTCAAAAGGAACACTGCTATGATGGCTACTCAGCAGGAAGAAGGGAGGCTGAGAGAAGAGTGGCCTGAGTCCTCTAACCTTTGGTTTATGACTGTATCTGGCATAAAGTCTTGTTTGGGAAGGTGGATTTTAAAGATGGGCATCTAACAGGCAAGAACTTAAAAGCAGAAGAATTAGGTACAGGTAAGGCTGTAGACATTACTAGAGAGAGGAAGCAGTAGCCCTGTGCCTGAGCGGTCAGTGGGGCACAGGCTCTTACTTCAAATCAGACTACAGTCTTTGGAGAATAAATGTACACAGGGCTGTAATTCCTACTTGTTTATCATGCCTTTAGCTTCCATTAGACAGGTGATATTTACATGCACTGAGAACCGCCAATCCAAGAACTTGACTCATGTTGAAACCTATTTTCCCGCTTCTTATGAACCCCATGAGCAGTTCCTCCACCTGAGCCTGGAAAAGCAGTATCAGTTAGGCCAAGCCTCTCATCATGCTGCAGGCACAATGCAAGCGACATTGATATATGATGGAAAGCAAGTCTGAAGCGTACTCCAGAGACTCTCTGCAGCACACTGACATCTGTGAAGATGCTGTCATTTCCCAGCAGCTAAGCAGGTATTCTTCAACAGAATCCCCTAAGAATACTATGGCACTCCCAAGCTGAGCTGTTGCTGTCAGTACCAACTGTAATAAAACCGAATTTCTTCTAATTGTTAAGGCTCACAGGGTTAATGCCATACTGGAAGCATGGTCAATTTGGCCAGGTTAGATGCAGTGGACCTGGCTTTATTTTCAGCTGAATAGTTTATTTTCAAGATGTTTTAGAAGAGCCAGGACCAGGGGGGATGAAGCGTGCCCTTGTATGACTGGATCAGCTCAATCACAATTACTCCGTTCCACAAGAGGTCACTCACAATCTGTGCCCTGCACTTCTGCCAGGATACAGCAGCCAGCGGCCGCTGCCTCCTCTTTGGCACCAGAAGCATCATCCTTGTGCCAGACACAAACCAGAAGATCACTTCTTGAAAGGCGAGCAACAGCCAAGTGTCCAGCTGCACTGCCTTCAGAATGTGTGAAAAGCATGGAGCACTAGAAAAGCACTGGGGAAGACAGCAATTAAAGCTCATCTACACATTAAGTAGGATTAACTCAGTTTTAAAATACTACAGCCAAAGTAGATACGGACACATAGACTTGCATTGAAATAATAGTCAGAATAAATCAAAACAGACTTTTGTTCATTTAGCTCAAGGTGTAAGCAGACAAGCCCTTGCTTTTGGAACCAAGGAAACAAATTAACCTAGCCCCCAAATAACATAAGATGTAAATATTTTGATATGGGGATGTGAAATCCGTCAAGCAAACTCCATTACATCATCCAAATAATGGCAAATAACCTGGTGACATTCATCATTTTCTTTTAAAATGTCAAACAGGAGGGCAAGACTGACAGCCCAGCAACGCTGCTGCTGCTGGCAGCAGCTCATTTCAGCAATGGAGATGCTAATCCCAATAATGTCCTGGGCTTCGTGTGATTCTGATTACATCATTGTTTTTTCTCTGTCAAGTTTTGCACTGCTCAGCTTTACAAATAAGTGTTTTATATTTGATACTGTCTTTCTCTGTCTGGAACCTTCTCTGCCACTTACACTTTTGCTTAGATTTGAAAAGCTGAAGCCCCATCTGCTCTGCTCCTGAAGATCCAGCAGTGTTTTGAATAGCCATTTGCCACAGACAGAGTCATAGAATCACAGACTGGTTTGGGTTGGAAAGGACCTTAAAGATCTTCTATAGTTCCATCTCCTCTGCAATGGGCAGATTCTTGGTTAAGTGTCTACCCATGGTTAATATTCACAGCATGCTCGTTCCATCATCACCTTCTTTCCCCAGACACTGGTGCCTTCCAGTGACACTATCAAGTATGAAATACCATTACTCCTTGACACATCTTCTATTCTTGTTCTTTCAGGTCTTTTGAACCCCTATCATTTACATAGCTTCCTCACTTTAACACCCATAATCCAAACTAAACTTTAATGCAAGCCAACAGGGAAGATAGCTCCAGACCTTACATAATAAGAAAAGCTAAATTATTTGGTATCTTAGCTGTTCAGCAGCTTATGTGAAAGCAAATAAAACAGTGTTCCTCATTATTTGAAGCATAGCAGGCAATTCTTTTCAGGAGACAAGTTGCCTTGTGAAGTGAAATGATAGCTCTTCTTTAAGGGTCAGCAGCTCTTTCAGGGCCCTTCCCATTCTTCTCCAGTCACCACAGAATGGATTTTAAAATAGAAGATATAAAAATCAAAATATCTGCCTTGCCTGTATGAGTAAAATTATCCTCCAACATAAACATGTGAATATGCTAAATCAAGTTGAATGTGGCCTGAAGGGATGAAAAACAAAGACAGAATTAATGTAAGAGCAAATGGGAAAACATAACTTTTAAAGTAGCTCCTGCCGTGATTGCAGGGCTTGAAAACCACTTGAATACAGCCAGAATGTTCATCACTTCTGAGGAAGCATCTTGTAAAAAACAGGTTTTTAATAGCAGATCACTGAGGTTTTATAAAATCAGTTCAGTAATTAAAACTGCAGTTGTTTCCTACAGGAGCAGATTAAGAGCATTTCCACACTGGCTGCTTTGCTTCTAAAGCCAGAAGAATGACTGTCAAAACCAGGTGCTATTGCAACAATCTTCCTCGATTTCACTTGGACTTAAAAATATAGATCTGTTTATGTTAATATTATGGTAATAATTTCTCAGTTTTGCTAAAGACGCATAAAAATTTATATGTGATTTCCCAACATGCATGAATGTGTGGAAGTGGTCCCAAGGCTGAAATTCTCTATAATTGCCTTTGCGGCAGAGTTCATCCTTCTGACTCAGGTGCTATAACTAATTTATTACGTGTCTTATGTCTGAGCTTGTCAGCACTTAATTATATCCTAGAGAACTGGCTTGTCTGTCCTGACAAACTACCACTTTCCATGTTGCTGTTCTTATTAGGACATAGAACACTTGTAGCTTAACATAATATACCCAGTAGTACAATGGCAAATCAGCTCAGGATGGCTGCAGCCTCCTGTCAGCCAGAGCTGGGCCACTGAAGAGGAAAAGGAGGTTGGATCTCTGTAGCTACCCGCAGCATTCCTGAGGCACCTGGGACTGGAAACTTCCATTTAGGACGCCAGGAAACTGGCCAGGCCACTCACCCCCAACCACTGAGCTGTAACCTGTATTCACACAGGTACTTAGATACATAGGCTCTCATATTGAAAACATCCAGTCTTACCAAAATGCATGTAGGTTAAGGCCAGTATATACCTTTATATAGTTTCATCTGACCTTTTAGAATCAGTTATATTTCAGACATTCACCTTACATTTAAGCCTAGTAACTTGTGTTTGGCTAAAGTATGTCTTTCCACAAAGGTCTGTTCACATCATAACAAAGCGTAAGCTTTAGAATTAGAATAGTTTCTGTTGAAATGGACCTTCACAGCTCATCCAGTCCACCCCTGGCAATGAGCAGAGACATCTTCAACGAGATCAGGCTGCCCAGAACCACATCCAGCCTGGTCTTGAATATCTTCAGCGATAGGGCATCCAACACTTCTCTGGGCAACCTGTGCCAGAGTTTCACCACCCTCACTGTAAAGAATTCTTTCCTCACACCCAGCCTGACTCTCCCATCTTAGTTTAAAACCACCATCCCTCGTCCTATCGCAACAGGTCCTCCTAAAAAGTCTCTCCCCATCTTTCTTATAGGCCGCTTTTTAAGTACTGAAAGGCCACAATAAGATCTCCCTGGAGTCTTTGAGATCTTGGGAATCAGTGCAAGGCAACTTCATTTGAACCATGTTGAATCTTCAGTGGCTGCAACAACACAGTTCCAAACGTATGCGCCATTTTGCAGAATTATTCTAGTTTGGTTTCTTGAAGCTTTTCAACTGTAACTATTTCACTTCAATTTTTGCAGAGTTTTGCAGAGATAGGGTCAATCTGTTCATGACAAAAGGCTCAGTTTAAATTAGACACAGTAAAGCACCCAGTCCAGGGCAGGAATACTTCAATTGTTCATTTAGTTTCTAACAATGTGATACCACTACGGACCCCCCAATTTTCCATTTCCCTATTAAACAGAACCACCTTTTGCTCAAAGAGCTGCTCCCTGTAATGCCACGTGTTCTATGCCCCTCTCTTCCACGGAAACAGTGAGACTGCAGGGAGGGTCTGTATGTTTGGGGTTAGATGCTGTGATCTACTGGGAAAAGGGAAGCAGACATTCCTCCCTTGCATGAAATTCTCTAGGCAAGCCATATACACGCAGGAGCAGACACGAGAATATGCTCTGTCACATAAACTTCTATACACACAGCAGCACTGAAACTGAATAGCTCACACAGCCTTTAAGGGGCTTAGAGAAAGCCTTTCTGGACAGTTTAGTGTCTATGCTAATAAAGCCATTGGTTGAACTGATCTTTTTAATGCTTTGTGTGCCTTGGAACACACTTTTACTACATGCAGTGGTGCAGCTTTGAAGGCAGCAAAGCTTTTGGATTGGCACAGTTATAGCGCTGGGTGAATTGTAACATCCTGGAAAATCCCTTTTAAATGCCAGACTAGGCCTTGGAACACATCCAAGCATTTGCAGCAGGCACAGCAAAACAGCTTTTGGAATTTAGCCTCCTTACTATGCAGATACTTAAAACGGTATAGAAAGGCACGTTCAGTAAAGCTAAGAGCACTTGAAGTCAAGCAGCATAAAATAACCAGGGACACTGGATTAACTGGTATAAGATTCTGCATGGGGAAATGATGTGCTTGGCTGCTGGGTGAACAGGGGAGGTGGGGGCTGCTCAGGAAGCTAAGCCTCAACTTCATAATAAACATACTTCCAGCAACACCAATTCTTCCGCCATGGCTGGATAAGGATTTGTGGAGGAAGACTTTTTAACTAGGAGAAGTTCCAGCTGTTTGCAGGGACTAATGGTCCGAGTATCCCAAGTGCTAATTGACAATGAGAGCAGATCTCATCCCACAATGTGCTACTTCTCATGCTAGAAGAGAGCCCTCCTTACTGGCTGCAGTTAGCTGGCTGCTGGGCAGAGGAACTGCTTTGGTTTCAGGCTGCCAGCTGGTAGGAAACTTTGTGAGGATCCCCTACAATCAGCCACAGCCTGAGCAGGAGCCCCTACAGCTATGAATGCATTTGGGATCTTCTCCAAAATCAATAAGCCTGTAGCTAAGCCTATAGCTACAGGTCCCTAAACCACACCTGGCTGGCTAGAAATAGCTCATTTTCTTTCAGGTGAAGAGCAGCTACAACACTTCAAGCCAAGTCCCTCCGTTACCCTTTCTAAGATAGCTTGTTTACAGAAATTAAGATTAAGCCTATTTTAGATCATATTTCTGGGTCTCAAAATCCATGACCGTTGATTTTAATGGCCAAGCTGGGGGCATTGCAAAGCAAGCTCAGTTTTTGTTAAGTATAGCTATATACACCTTTAAAGCAGCGTTTGTCCCCGGAATGCCTCACCCTGGCTGTTGCACACTGTGTTGTGTCATCACTATCCACCCCTATGCTTCAAAGGGATATTGTCTGGTACACTTGGACAACACCAGCAGGTTTTACTAGTGTCTTGCACACGAGTCTTTAGAAGTATTTCTGCACCTCAGTGTAGGGAGAATTGTCTTTCTAAGTGCTAAGGTATGGATCTATAACAAACAGTGAGACTGAATTCATAGGACTACTTAGGATGCTTATTGCAACATGAGCTTAGAAATCAGAATGTGTGCTCTGGTTTCAGCCTTTCCTGATCTTCTGATGTCACCTTTATTTGATGTCATGTTTGCAAGATGTAACAGTATTAAATCACATCCATGTTCTTTACTTTTCTTTCCACCTCAATGGGCAAATCAGTATCTTTAGGCAGATGCCCATCACATCTCATGGGTTCCTTTTTACTTACAGTAGTCATTACAGACCATTTTCCAAACGATCAAAGATAAACTTGCATTTCTTCTCTACCTTGATTAGACTGAGAAATGCCAGAGAGGCCTGGAAATATTTTGAGGAGTTTGTTTTTCTTGATGGCACAGATCATTACTGCTTGGTGATGTGAGCCCTTGCCAGACTTACAGCTGTAGCATAGTTCAGTGCCTGTTACCCGGGGGCACTGTTATTGCTGCTCATCTCAGATACTCCCAAAATAGACAGACTGCTTTAAGCCAAGGTGGCATAAACTAACAGCAATGAGGAAGTCACTAACTCTTTTACAGAGTTTTGAGAGCTTTGCCTAGTACTTGTGCACAAGACATAGATCACAAGTTATGAAGCTTTACTGATTTGTGATATTGGTACACAAATAAACTTTTTGAAACATACAATTCACATCCATGACAAAAAAAACCTAAGAATAACACCACAGAAAAAAAAACCAAAACAAAACAAAGAAATTGGTAAATAAATGAAAGGAAACCTCTGCTCACTAGAAGTTTCATGCAAACTGTCAATGGAACATGTAGGATGATGCAAGCTTGTATTTAATGCAGTGCTAACTGATTTAGGGTTGTTCTTGTGCAATTCTCATGTCTCTAAAAAGATCAAATGCCACGGTTTCAGCAGCGTACAAGGGAAAAAGAAAAAAGCAAGTGTGGATGTGGCAGCACGGATGAGAGACTGATGACAAATTGAGCAATGCAAACCAGCTGTTTACCATGTTCTAAAAACCTTAAAGTTCAGAGTCATCATCTCACCAGGCACGAATCTGTTTTCCCCAGCTCCTGGGAAAGCTTGTTTTCCTATCTAATCCTAGAGCAGCTGCATGCCACTGGGACAGTGAGATTCTGTGATCCTATAAAGGTGATGCCCAGTGGCTAAGGCATAACATAAGCCTTGCTGAATATAAGGAAGAGAGCTTGAGCTCTGCTAGTGAACCTGGGAAATTAACATCGGGAAGCAGCAAGGTGCTGTTGGTAGATACACAGCTGCTTTTTATACACAAGGTAGAACTGAAAGTCACAAATGCACATGTCAAGCCTCTTTTTCTTCTGATATATCCTTTTGCCTACTTGCAACTTTCATTTTTGTGGCATTTATAGCTACTCAGGTGCCAAAAGCACTGGTAATGTATAAGATGAGACTGTAGACAGAGCAATAATACTCTAATACACAGCTTGAGTAAGACAGAGATGAACCCCAGATTTATGTGGCAATGCAGTATCTACCTGTTCCCTTTCACCCTGTCCCACGTACCACGCTCCCAGGAGCCCCAACTGCTTTGCTGCAGGCTCTGTTCAATGGGCAGGCATCTTTTTGAAGTAAATACTGACAAAGACAGCTCACTATTTCCTTATAAGTCAGGCGAAGCTTGAAGTCCATCAGCATACAACACTGCAAATGCCCAGAGTATTCTTGCCTGAATGTGATACTTGACAAATAGGCAAACAAAACGTCATCTACTGTAATAATGATTGGCCCAGTGTTTTACTTCTATTTGCATAGACATTACAAGATCCATAGCTTTTATCCATAAGTTTTGAACACTTATGGTCCTTTTTTTCCCAGATCATTAATAAATTTCAGATGTCAATCTCAATAGCAAGCCCTAGAATTATTATCTTTGTTTCATGACAAGATGCAGTCATTCCTAACAACTATTTGCCTTAATACTGCATTTTGTGTGGAAAACACACGTTTAACCTCCTGTTCTAAGCACTGTCATACAGTTGTTGTCTTTGTGTCAAAACAGTGAAGATTCCAGACAACATACAAATCCATATTAGAGAGTCCTCCTCAGTATTTTTTGAGATTCTGGCTTCAGGAGTTCCTCTGAAGATGTGTTCACAAGAAATACTGTTGGACAAACTTGGAAATCATTCTAGAAAAAGAAAACCCTGCTATACTGGGGTTTTATTCTAGCAGGAAGTTTTCTATGGAGAATATTATTTTGAGCAGTCTGCTGTAGCATTTTTACATCAGAGCATCTTCACTGGCTGTGGTCAGAAATGGGATGCTTGCAATTGCTTATGTGACACGAAAACTCTGAACAACCCTCAGTGGCTGCTTCACATTCCCTCCCAAACTTGTAAGAGAGCCCTGAACAGAACCAGGGGTCAGCCATGTGTCAAGTCAGAATTATGGGCCCCGTTAGCCATGAAGCAGACAACTTTCCAGACTGGCAGTCTCTTTTGGTTTTATGCCACTATGCAGCCAGCTGACAAAGTTACTTTATGGGGTTTGGGGATTTAACTAGAAGCATTTACTTCTGAAGCAACATGAAAGAAAGCCTCCAGTGTTTTCCCCTCTTTCTTTCCAAGTGGATTTTTAGGTCTTGACTAGCATATACAAACAAAAGATGATTGATGAGAGTATTCATCCTCTGCTTCTTGTTTCATTTATGAAGCACTTGGGAAACAGAGAAAAAATGTAAACCAAACCCAATTCCTAGTATTTCATGTGTAAGAGAGGAAAATTTTTCTGTAGAATGCTGTGCAAGTTCTATCAGAATGTTCTATCTGGAAAATAACTCTTTGGGAAAGGGATCTGTTGGTAAGATGACTGACTTCCCAAATCCTTCCTCAGAGCTCATGATTCAGATCTGCAAGCCCTCAGTCAGAACCTGAAGACATTCAGGGAACTCATTACATTACCAGCACATCACTGGTAGGATATTAGCAAGGTGTTTCATGGAGCACTCCTGGTCTGTTGATGGCAGAGATTAGCACATGATGACAAACAGTACTTCATTCCTCTTTCTTCACATCACAGAGATTCCCACTGAGAAACTCTTGACACCTGACACCATGAAGACACAAGTAAACAATCAAGTTTTATAACTAAAAAAAAATCCATTCATTTCTTTTATACTCCATCATCCTAAGCTGCCAGTGCTGCTCCATGCACAGGAACTCCAGTACCACCCACTCACACAGAAGAACAGCACCTGGAGTACAGTTTTTCTGATGTACAGAGCTAACTACGTCAGCAACAGGATGAAATTAAAACTCATTTATGCCAAACACTATGTCATTCTGAACGATGCAATCCTGTTTACTCTCACTGCACTGGCAGCCAAGCTCCAACTGCCCCAGATGGAGCAGATTAATTATGATGCATTCCGCCTCTCTGAATGTCATCCACTCTATAGTCCAAAATCTTCACTCATAACTCTATCCAGTGTCAGAAATGCCGATATTAAATCTCATTCTACAGTTAAGACTGGTGATAGCTTAAAGAGTAGGGTGTATGTGACAAGGTCAAAGAGGGTCATAAACTAATACAATAAACAAGGCTGGCTGTGCTCATCTTGAATCATGTGCAACCGGAGTACAAGTATCTCCCAGAAGGGAAGCTCAAACCAAGGGTATGGAAGGCAGAATTGGAAAGACCACTGCAAAACAAGCATATTCCATTTTCCCTTTAGAGGCTTCCCATCTGGAACAGCACAGAGCAGAGGAACAGCTCACACTGTTTGTGGCCCATTGCTAGCAGTAGTCTGCCATCTGCTGATCTGCGCAGCTGTGTTTGTAGCCTGCAAGGTAAAGCAGCCATCCATCTTTCCTCACAGCCTGCTCTTACTTCAGAGTACCCTGGTATATGAGAATATGAAATGCAGTATCTACTCAGCTATGCCACAGTCAAGCAAAAGTCAAAGCCAAAACTACAGGATATCAAAGTGCAGCTGACCATTACAGGGAGATGCCTTGACCTCTGTCAAATAGCCATTCCCTAAACCTACAGCTTTGAACCACGACAAAAGAAAACAAAAATACAAAGACAGTTTACCCTAAAGCAGCTTCCTGCAACCAACAGAAAGTGGTTCTTGATACAGGCCAGAAAACTGCTGCCTTTCTGAGTACTGCTTGAGCTGCCAAGGAGTTCCATAATCTCACTGTTAACCCCTTCCTCCTCTGCAGGCAGTCCCCACGTTAGTGATGTGCCACAATTACTTCCCTCTGCTCAGAGCCAGAATCCTTCCAGGAATTCTTCCTGTGCAGGAGTACTGACAGAGCATGTGGGAATTCCACTTGCTGCATGTGGCCAGCTGTACAATTCCATTATGCAAATGGCAATGCTGATAATTAAAAGTGTTTATCAAGTAACCACAGAGGAACAGGGCTCTCCTCCATGACCAAACCACAGTCTGCATCATTATGGGACTACATATTGTGCCTGCCTCTTATCTTTGCTATAATTGTCTTAGGACCTATCCAAGACACTGGTTTACAGTATTTTTCTGCAACATGACTATTGTAGGACTCTGACAAATAAGAGGTCTGGCATTGGCGAGTTGGGATTTAACATTTAGAGATGAGCTTTGAAAATCCAGCTTATTCTTCCCTCCTTTTCTAGGAAATTCGCTTTTGAAAGGTGAGAGCTTCAGCTGGTAAATAGAAGGCTGTGAATGTCCAGGTCCTATGCAGAAAAGAAGTTTGGGACCTGTTATGGGACCTGTTGTAATCTTGGTGTTTTCTCAGATCTCTTTCAAGAAAAAAATACAAAACCCCACAGAAAATCATAAATCAAGACAGCTTTTGAGTATCCATCAGCAGTGGGAACAGAATGAAGTACTAAAACTGAAACTATTGGACTTTCACACAGGACTATACCACAGCAGAGGCTTTTAGTCCACAACCACTTTCTATAAATGGAATTGAAGGGGGAAATGATCCGGAATTCATTTGAAATGAAAAAATTGGAGAGAAAGCAAAAATGGGAGTGGGTTCAGAAAAGTTCAGTGGAAAGAAACCAAAGCATGTCCTGAGACAGGGGAGACGAGCTGGGAAGACTGAAGAACTCGGCTCCCACTTATCCATATGCCTGTGAAGCCCAAGCAGTAACACCATCCATTCCACCAACCATGGCACTTAATCTTACACCTGAGTAACCAGACACTTTTGGAAGGAGGTGATGTTTACTTTACATCTCTATGAAGAACTAATTCTCATTTCTTTGACTAGCGTTAAGGTTCCAGCTGGGATTCAACCAGCTGTTTCCTGGGGAATAAAACCAACCTACCGAGTGACTGTCAAACACACCAAAAAGAGTGTAAAACACTACTTGTGACTCAGAACTGCACTTGAACTGGCAAGTCTGAAATTCAGTATTATTTTCTCAAAAAATGTCAAAACCTATCAACAAGTTGCCAAAACCAAATAATTTTAGCAATGCTTTTGTTAACCCTGCTAAGACTTCAAGGAACTGTTACGGTCTACATCCTCCAGATAACCCGCCTCCCAGCTGCTGCCACTTTAAAATAACAAAGATCTAGACTTCCTTTTTGTTCTAAGGACCTTATTTTACTCCTTTTTGATAAAAATATGATACATTATTTCTTTATTTGTCTTGAATTTTTTTTAGGGGGTAACAACAGTGACATCAGCCTAACAAGTGAGCAGGAACCAGCCAGGAATAGATTTAGAGAGAAATTAGGGAAAGGTTCCCTATAGCCATCAGACAGATGAGGTTCTCTAATGGCTTTCCAGTTCAGTAGAATAGCATTCAGCTCTGAGCCCCCCAAAGCAAGATGGACATGGAACTGCTCAAGTGAGTCCAGACAAGGCCACAGGGGCTGGAGCAGCTCTGCCCTGGAGCCAGGCTGAGAGAGTTGGGCTGGGTCAGCCTGGAGAAGAGAAGGCTAATTAAGGGGAGACCTTCAGGCAGCTTCAGTGCCTAAAGGGTCCCCAGGAAACCTGGAGAGGGGCTTTGGCCGCGGGCCTGCAGGGACAGGCCAAGGGGAATGGCTTTAACTGCCAGAGGGGAGACTGAGATGAGCTCTTGGGCAGAAGTTCTTCCCTGTGAGGGTGCTGAGGCGCTGGCACAGGGTGCCCAGAGAAGCCGTGGCTGCCCCATCCCTGGCAGTGTTCAAAGCCAGGTTGGACGGGGCTTGGAGCACCTTGCTCCAGTGGAAGGTGTCCCTGCCCATGGTAGGGGCTTGTAACTGGAGGAGCTTTAAGGTCCCTTCCAACCCAAACCATTCTTTGATTCTATGATTTTGTAGTGATTACAAAATGGCACAACTATTTGTTAAATGGTAGTAGATATACCGGAGTCATTGTATGACCTTGACATCAGGCGCCTGAAGTTGATGGCACAAGTTCAGATGGCTAGAGCAAAAAAGCACCTGATGATTCTTCTTTAAAGCTACACCATGAGTCCAGTATTTGATCCTAGGCAACGTAACCTCTGTGTGGCTCCCTGTTTCATAGGGATCTTCAAGAGGTTCATTGGATAAGGCTATAAGCAGGATAGGACTCCTCAAATATAAAACAAGGTGTGAGAAAAACAGATTTACTTATATGTATAAAGAACCTTGACTAGTGCTGACAGCTGTTAATTGCCACCTCTGTTACTTTTTCCCATTAGAAAACATGGTCTTCAAAGAATTTAGTCAGAATTCATTGAATAATATTTTGAGGAGAGAGGGAAAAGTTGACAGAAAATGTTGCAGTTACTTTCAACTGCTAAAATGTGTCTTGCTGGCAGCTTCATTTGGAGGAAAAATATAATCTCCAGTAAAAGTGATTTATCACAGTGACACATCTCAATGCAGAGCTCAGCAAGAGCCACTTAATACACACACACAAAAATGAGAATGAGAGGCAGAACACTGAAGAGAATAAAAAACCTGCACTTCTGATACCTCTGGAAATTACAGTCCTCTTCTCCTTTCCCCACAAAAAGGCAGCTTTCCCACCATGCTCCCCATCCAATCCTCAGTCAATTGCACATTATTCATTCATCTGATTTTTTTTTTTTCATTGGAAGGGGCTTATTCTGTTATGTTTGGGTTTTATTCAGAGTAAGTAAAAAAATTTATCACATACAAATGTTCAGAAAAAAATGCCAAATGTTCTAAAGGTTTAGGTTTTAATTCAATTGAGGCTACCATTTTTTTTTTTACCCCCAGAAATTAGTTTCTTAAACCAAAACTTACTTTTTCTGTTAGCATTTTCATGTCATCAAAAAGCAATTTTCTTTCGTGAGGGGGGAAAAAAAAGGATAGAAAGCTTTTAATGAGACATTTTTACAGAAAACAAATGAATTGCTAAGTCCTTCTGAACTTCCTGGCTAACACTGTATTTGTCACGCTAGCAATAACAGAGTTTAGTCGGTCTGTTCTAAAAACACATGCTTTGCTCTCCCATGGAACAGCCAATTTTCAGGAGGTGTTAGCAGAGGAGGACCAGACACAGCTGAAGAGGTCTGGCGGCGTACAGGAGGCTGAGGCACACATCCCCACAACTGCACTCCCTCAAATTCCGTCTTCTGGTCGCACAAGTCCAGTCTCGCTGTTACTGTCTACAGGCAGTGAGTGAGAGTAAAGATATACAAGAATTACTAACTTGTCCTCTTCCGGCACCTAGCACTTGGAAAGAAAGTACAGCCTTGTCTTAGGACACTGTCCAGGCTCAAAAAAGATGATGTTCCTAGTTTGGAGAGCAGCACAGCTAATACAGTATATATTTCCTGATTCTGTGACCTGCCTGGTGCACAGACATGACTGTTAGAGTGGTAAAATGAACTAGAAGTGTGAGATTAAAACATACTCACTGCTCCTTTTCCCTCTGTGAAGAAATTCATTAAAATATTTTTCAATGCAAGATAAAAACTGGCCAGATGACAACTCAGATTGAAGTCATCAGGTACTCTCAAGGCTTCTTAAGAGGAAAAAAAACACAGATGTAGCACTTATAAGCACAGCACCTTGCCAGCAACAAGATTCACTAGTATCCAACTGTCTACTAAAGAATGGCTCTATTCACTCACCTGCAGTGTAATCCTTACAAGGCCAGCTATTCACTCTTGTGCCCTAAGCAAAATCCTACAAAGCAACCAGTTTTATTTGGCATCGGTTGCTATGGGTATCAGTGCATCTTGCTTTTAAATTAGCTCAGGTGTGGTTTAAACAGTAGGAATAAGGGATGTTGTGGAATTTTAGAAAGCCTGAGGACACAGTTTCCTTCAGGGATCAAATTTACAGATGTTATATTTAACAGCATTTCCTACAAAAAAAAAAATTTCCTCAGGAGACACAAACTGTTGCTAGTTGCATTGTGCTAAAAACACAGTAATTTCACTACCTTAAAAGTTCTTCTCCATTTAAATCACAAAAAAAGAGAGAGATTTATGCAGCTTGGTCACAGATTTTCAGTTCTGTCAAACAAAAGATGGGGAAAGAATAAAAATAGCAGCAAAGCTATGCAGTGAACACAGCCTTTGTCTACTTCTCTGCAGAGCATAAACCAATAGAAACAGCATAAGAGCAGCAGTTTGTGAAAATTAAGTAAAACAAAGCACACGGATTGGAAATCAGTGACGTGTCAGAAAAGCTGGTATTTCAATACTGCATAGTAAACACTTTTAATAGAGTGATATACATTTATTTCTTTAAATAAACCATAAGTGATTTAGCAAAATATAGATCATTGAAGATCTTACAGGTAAGGAACTGAAAACAACTGTAGCAATATCTTTTGCTGCCTTGTATACAAAATACGAGAACAATTGCCCAACAGATGCAAAAATAAACAAACTAACAAGTGATTAAACAGCTCCTGGCTGGGCTCTGTCTGCCAAATCTCTGCCTGGAGAGGACTTTTATGTCCATGTAATGAACCCTCAAAATTAGGGACTTACAAAGGCAACAGCTGCTTAACCATAATGGTAACTACCCTGGTCAGATCACAGAGCACCCAGCCTTAAGGCTGTGGCTCAGGGCACCTATCTCCTGTAACACCCAGAGACACAGAGATGGAACAGAATAAGTGTCATTGCACAGAGCTTGTGACTGACTCACCTGTATTGTTTGCCGCAAGACAGGTTGAGGAACAGGACGGAGCAGCATGTTTGGCTTGACTGTGTAGCAGGCTCTCCCAGGAAGGACCAAAGGCTGGGAGTGTGCTGGATACAGGCCATGTGGCACCATCATAAGGTGCTGTGGGATGGGGGAAGCAACATGATGTGGCCCAGCTCACATCCCTGCCAGCTTGTGGCAGTTTCTAACCCACACTGAAAGTGAGGTCAAGCTCTTCTCCCACTGCCCACTGAAGCTCACCCAAAAGCTGCACAAAACCACCAACTTAGGCTCCAAAACCACACAGGTACAACCTGATACCTGTAGCATCAAGGCTGAAATTATTATCCCAACAGTCTCTGGACCTTGAAGCAGCCCTGGGTGCAGTGCTGTTCATCTTACTGGTGAGTTTCATTCTTCTCCAGAGAAGGTGGTGCAGGCCCATCTGCTTCAGTAGCAGTGGTTATGTAAAGAGAGAGGAGAGTTTTTCCTATAACTACAATATATCCTTCTCTTGCAAACATTATAGTTGAGTCAAGCCTAGATAAAAACTAGCTGAGTATCTTTCTCATGTCATCTGTCAACTTTCTGCCAGATAGAGTGGTCAAGCCTAGAAAGCAGGAATCCTGACTCTTTGTTTTCAATTCTAGCTACTAGAAAACATGGTTTCCCATAAGTGCTATTTTCCATATTTATCTTGATACCTATGTAACTATGAATAGTCACAAATACTCCCTAAATTCTTCTTACACTCATGCTATTCAATAGATGGAGGCCGAGACTCCCTTTGCCACAGATCCTGCCCTAAGTGGTGGAAGCCACTGAACTGAAATGGCCAAAGTGCTCCAGCTTGCACAGAAATTACTCAGATACATATATGTCCAATGTAAAATCATCATTTATTTATTCACCAGCTGACAAAGGGTACTACTTGTTAATATGTGCCCTGTAATTCCACACTGGCACAACCAGTTTTGGCCAGGTGATCTGCAGGGTTAACTGCACAACACCACCTATGAAGTGCGTCCACAGCATGCTGGAATATGCATGCACAAACTGCTCATTCCAGCTAAAAGACTACTTGGCCTGTGAAAGTTGCTGCAATATTCATATGCATAATAGGGTGCTTTTAAAAATTGCACCTGCCAAATATTTTCTAACAGAAATTGATTGCTGATACGATACGGTATCATTTCTGTCCGAATGGAGTTAAGCATGGCTTGTAAGAGACCAGGACAGCAGTATCTCAGGAAGCAGACAAGAGATTAGAGACAAGTGACAACGCTGGTCATGCAGCTGCAATTAACTGTCTTTCTTCCAGTCTCTCCTGCGCACTCCAAGAAGGGCTATGGTTTCCTCCCGCTGCTGAAGGTTGATTAGCAGTCAGGTGGGAAGAGGCTCTGGGGATGGCATGATGCATTAATTAAATCACTCCTACCAGCTAAGTGACAACACTTTGATTTATAGCAGAGCTCATTCAACTAGACACTGGCATTTCCTGGGCACCAAGATGAGGAAAAGCCAAGCTGGGAAGCAGGTGGGAGAAGAGGGGACATGCACATGAAGGAAAAAGAAGAAACTGATGTAAATACCTGCAGCTGAGAGAGACTATTTCTGAACCAGCATGCTTGTAGGAGCAGTAGGAATGACCATAAGACATGAGCTGAAAATTATTTAATTCACATTGCTTATAAAGTATTTAGTTTTGGCTGCATTTATAATAAAAGCTGCTTTAGGACAGACTCTTGTAAAAACCTCCCAAATTAAACATAACATGAATTATTTCGTAAGGCATATTTCAACCTGGCATACTCAGTTTGTGACTACAGACATGAGTCAGTGCCATCTCTGGGCACAACAACAGCAATCTCAGAAGGAGAAGGTAGGAATCTCCAGAAGGCAGCATAGGGCACCAATCCAGGGGCCAATTTTAGATGCTTGCCCCAGCCCACTCCTGCTGCATCTGACAAGAGGCTGTCTCCTAAATGCTATGTTTCAATTTCTCCCTCTGCCAAAGGGCGATAACATTATTTCACCCGCCTCTGTAAAGGGTTACCTTTATCCAACTTGATCTATTTCGGTTAGGGTTTTGACATTTGAAAAGGCTAACTTAAACAGTCTTCCTATTAGAAAGCTTCTCCTTTAGGGACAAGTCAACATACTCTTCTTTGGGAATTCTGTGGTTAAAATTACAAACCTGCTCAGGGGAGAAAAATATTTCTACACCCCAGAATCCAAAATAGGTCAAAGCATGATTATCATTACAGTAATATTTCACTCCCACTTCCGAGTCAACCACACTTTGGTAATCCTTCAACTACTTTTTTCTTTGAAAGCCTAAAGCAAGCATTTTAGAAGACTTCAGGTCTAAAACACTCCACATGCTGTACAGGCCAGCAGTATTTTTAGTAAGCCACACCTTTATATTTTTGGACACAGAGGAGGTCTGTTTGCTAACCGCATTTTGTGGGGTGAACTTTATTTAAATAGAAGATCTTTAAAATATATGCAAGCTTTTAGCAAGAATCATTTTGGACCTCTTAAACTACACCAGGTTCAGTCTAGTTTCATATATTAAGTGGTAACACTTAAGAAAAACATCAAACAATAAGGCTGACTTAGAAGATGTGGCAACCTGTGTTGCTGCAGCAATCAGTAGCCTCAGTCCTGTCTGAGGCCATGTCATGATAGCTGCTTGTAAGAAGATTAAATAAAAAGTGAATTCTTATTCTCTAACCTGTCACTAACAAACAAAATAAACCATCCCTACTGATAAGGCTTCCCTAACAGTGACCAACAAAATAACTGCTCTTATTGCAAATTCGAATTCTGATCAGAAGATCTCATGAGCCTCTTTGCTTGGCACATGCATCTTGTACATTTATCTCATTAATTTTCCTTATCTAAATTGTATTTCTTCTTTCAGCTCAAAGCCTTGCTGAATCTTCTATAAACAATTTCCACCTCTCTTTCTGTACTTTATCTCATTTATAGGTGCGATTACTGCTACACTTGATAATATCTTGAGCTTTCCTAGCATAGCCCCTAGGACCCCCAAGTGCTTTATGACTTATTTCTTGTGAGAGTCAGACACAAGAAACCCTTTCCAGAAGCAGCAGCAACAGAGAAATTTGGATCATGAAGGAACTCTGTAGCAGACCAGCACATAGATAAGTGTTTAACCAATATCATTGTCCTTATTAATGTTGTATGATGTATTTGGATTCTTCTGCATCATCAGCTCTTAATAACAAGAGACTTTATTTAATGCTGAATTTGGTACGTAGCTAGGCGGGGGTGGAGAAAAAAGCCAGCTTGCTTTTAAATAGATCCACATGCATCTCCTTTTCATCATTAGAATAAATTTCCAGAGGGGTGAGCAGAGGTTTAGCTGCATGACTCTCATTAATGTTAACTTTATTTCAGTAATGAGGTGAAAGTACAATCACTGAAGCTAATATAATCAGAGTGATGAGACAAAAGTCTGCTGCCATAAAATACTGCTGAAGAAGATGACATTGACAATACTGATAGGTAAGGAAAAATAGGTGTCAGCAGCAAAATGATGCAGTGAGGGCAAGGACTTTGCCTTTAGCTACAGTAGTAAAACTTCAAACTGACAGGAACTGTTGCACTGATGTGAATGCACTGACACTGGTCAGAAGACTGTCTGGCAAGATACTGAGTATGCCAACACTCAGCTTTGCTTCTTCCTAGCAAAAAACTGAGGAAGCAGGGGGCTAACAGTCCTGTGCCCTTAAAAGTCATTCAGGAAGGATAAGGAAGATTAACATAGTAGCAAAAAAGAAATGTTGAGATAAAAGGAAACAGCAGGTGTAAGAAATCCAAAGCAATTGGTGACAGCACCAGAAGACAATCCCAGTAACATATTGCTCCAGAAAGACCTCATATAAATGAAAAGTGTGAGAGCCATCGTGACATTGCACTCCATTACTTTAGCTAATAGAATGATCTTAACAGAACAGGGCTGGGAAGAGTTTTATAGCAATTAGCAAACCTGCTAGCACCCATTTTTCTTCTGCACAACAAAAGAAAAGCAGACAGAGCTGTAAAAAGAAACTGTCAGGAAGGAGAAGTGGGAAGACAAACACTGAATTGGGTACCTATGCAGAAATAAAAGTAATAATTACATTTTTTATTACAAAACCAGTATATGAGGAATTTTAGCTTTGCACTAAAAATATATATACTGTGATACTCTACTAAATATAAGGCACATAATCATCCACATGCAAGTACTATTACTAGAAAAGGAACAGAGGAAACATAATGTGTACATGCACTCCATATAATTCTCGCAACATTCAGTACCTCTGTAAGCAGCTCAGTATAACTTTATCCAGATACCACAAACATAAGGGGTTTTTTAATCATGTGGAACCGATCCACTGCAAGATGTTTGTACTGAATCCATGATTTTAACCTTATAGCTACAAAAGAAGTGTATTTATAATGACATGAACAAGATGTGCCCTTTCCACTTGATTTCAGTATCTTACCCATCCTCTGAAGACTAGAGCAGAATTGCTCCAAAACTGCTGATGCTCAGCAGTGAATCTAGGTGGCAAATCCTCTCACTCACTGGATTAAGACAAAGCATATTTGGTTTTGCCATCCTGGCTTGCTGCACTGTCCTAGTCGTTGTTATTGCAGATACTCAACCATAGCAAGAAGAGCCCTGATCAATATGTCTTTGTGTAGACTTGAATTAACTACATCTCACTTCCCTTTGACAGCAACACAGATCACACACAGCTGCTGCTTCCACTATGAGAAACATGAATTCTGGAAAGCATATTCATTATCTGGCTGTTCAAAGCAACAGAGCATGCAAGCCTCACCCTGCCTGGGTTACCTGAGAAATCAACATCTCCATCTGATTAAGTGACTGCCAACCAGTCACCTTCTCCCTCTAACCTTGATGTGGCAGGACTGTGACAAGCACATATAGCATAACATCACAAAATAACTTCACTGATGCTCACAAATAAATAGCTTAATTTGTTTTAATAGCCTGGCACCTTGCAGCATTTCCTCTGGTTTTGAGGACAGAATATATCAATTCTTTCAATGGATCCCACCTGAAAGCCAGCTGGCAGGAAGCCAGAGAGAATCCTGATGAGGTCCAAAGTTTTCCCTCCTTACCCAATTTACAGCACTCAATAAATTCCAAAGGAATTCCACTAACCACCACTGCCATGTTTTTAGCTGTAGGATTTGGGATCAGAAAAACTGACTTTACAAAAAGTACGGCTCCATAACAGAACTTCTGCAGTTGAGTATTACTTGTACACCAAAAAAAACCGCACCCTGAATTAATATCCATTTTATATATGGGAGCAACAAAGTCCCTGTAAGGTGAGGCTTTATTTCACTCGTCTTGCAGAAAAGCACAGTGCGGTCAGTCACCAACTCCCACAATGTTTTTATAGACCTTATAACACTGGTTGCTTCTTTTCCAGTTGCAGTCGCTGGATGAAGCTGGCCACATAGAAACCTCAGATTTCACACAAGAAAGAGAAATGAAACCTTTACTGCTGTAGAGGGGAACTCGGACCTTTGAAACTTCATTATTCTGCCTTCAGGCGATAAATAAGCACGGTTCTCACTAGCGCTTTGTGTGAGTGGAGCTGGCTTGTGATTGCGGAACATCTAGAGCTAGAGAACTCTCAGCATTCAACACCACTGTTCAGGTTGGTGTATTACCAGTAAATCATCCCACTTCCAACTGCAAAGCTTTTATAAATAGAAACATGCATGTTACACACAGAACCCAGCTTGAATTTACAAACTAGCAGGACAGGGCATGTTGAGCACTGAGCCTTCCTTCCTAAGCAAAGGAGATGACTGTTCACATATTGTCCCAGAAGTACTTTCCAGCATAGGGCTGCACTGCCATACAGCGAGATGAAGGTTCATGGGCACAACCCATTTAGGCTCATTGTGAAATAATTAAATTTACATTAACTACTCAAAAAATTAATTGATCTTGGCGCTATTGTTGGTATTACAACAAATAGTGTAATTTTTTTACAATGAAGACTGATACAGCCTACACCTTTCTTCTTTGCAAACCATATTTCTCCCACAAGCAAGCCTCGTCTGCTGTTGGCAGCAAAGCTAGGATATCGTAATTAGGACAAATGTTTTCTTCGGTAAGCTAGAGGTTTTCAGTAAATTCCAAATAGATGCAGCAGCTCTTATTGCTGCAAAAGCGCTCACCCAATCTCTAATCTAAAAGCTCATGCTGAGAAACACTAGTTCTCTCCTGAAATTTCAGACGGGTTTCACTTTTAACACACACTGCAACCACAACAGTACGGAATTTTGCATCAATACCCAAAGCAATGGTAGCCTAAGACACTGGAAAGCTACAGCTAGCACCAAAGTGGAGTCGAAGAGAAACTGAGACGGCAAGCACAGGGAGATGCTCTCCATCTCAAAACCACTACCTCTCCCTACTTAGAAAAGCAGTGTTTCCACAAGAAGGGAGAATTTCCATTCCCCTGTTTCACCCTCCAGTAACTACAGACACGGCCCAAGGCAACACAGGGGAAGGAGGAAGGCGAAGCTGACACAAACCAACAGCACGGCGCAGACACGCGTTGGAGCCGCTACCGCGACGCTGCCTTACCTCGCTTTATCCTGTCAGAGCGGCCATCGGGGAACGCGGCGAGGAAAGGCCGCGGTTATGGAGCTCCGTGAGCGGCAGGAGACCGGTCTGAGAGCCGAGAGCCTCGACGGGGCCCGGTCCGTTACCTCAGCGGCCGCCCCAGCGCATGGCTGCCCTCAGCGCGGCCCGGGCAGCAAATGGAGGGAGCGAGGCGACGTGAGGAGAAAAAGGCGGTAAACGGCACCGGACGGGAGGCGGAGAGGTCACCCTGCGGCAGCGCTCCTCAGCGGGCACCGGCTCCGGAGCACGCCGGCCTCGGCGCCGTCCCTTCGCACCTCCGGAGGAGGAGCCTTTATCACCGCGTTGTCAGAGCGCAGCTTTCCTGTGGCGTGAGGGGAGCCGCCATGACAGCGCGCTGCAGCTCCCGAGCAGAGCTTTCCTATTTCTCCCCTCCTATGAGGGTCAGAACGTTTTTTTTTATCTTGTTTTATTATTTTAGTATAAAGGTTGTCAATCAGGTTGCCCCGATGCCACATTAGCACCCACGACCGCCCAACAGGTTTAAAACCCAGGCAGCCCTCAAAAGTGAGTTTATCCCCGTGGGTCTGGGCGGCCCGTCCAGAGGTGCAGCAGTAATTCCAGACAGACGCTCCACAGGTTTTCCTAGAGCAATGCAATGAGTTGTGCTCTGCGCTTGAGGTTTTTCCTAGAGCAATGCAATGAGTTGTGCTCTGTGCTTGCAGGTTTGCTCGCCTTTCGCCGAGTGAAACGCCGCTGAGGGCCATCTGCCAGGGAGGAGACCGGCTGCTATCCGCATGCTGGGGTAGCCTCTGCTGGCTGAGCCTCGCTGTTGCACCGGTTGAGATGCGCTAGAGGTAAAAAACTGGCGCAAACTGAGCAAAGACATCGCAAGAGGTGTTTTTCATTTGCTTACTCATACATAGTATGAGTATATGAGTATATAAATAGTACGCCTTTGCTACTGCAGATGATTCGGAGTTTATACTTTAACGTGTATTTCTAAATCATCGGCAATTCAGATAAATTAGGACCCAGATCCTCCATGTATGAACATGTTTACTTCCTCAGCACAACTTTAATTACTAAGCAGGTTTGTAACTGTATTTTGCAACTAATCTACATTTTTCAGTTGGAAGATGTGTACATGCATAATCAGTGTCATCTTACACACCTGATGGATGCATTTTTATGCATATAAGGTAAATAGCTTAGAATGCTACTTTTTTTGTGTTAAAATAAGCATGTCCCACCTGTGACTTATACCCAACCTTATCCCACTTCTTCAAATGGGTACATTTCATATCTGTGTAAGATAGGTATGGTTCATATCAATAGGTATGTTAAAGACTCCGCATGAGGCCACTGTCAGATGCCATAGGAACTACAAATGTAAAGTTATCTTTTTGCTCTAAGGAGATTAAATCTAAACAGATTTTGTGCAGGGTAGGAACAGAATGCAGACAACTGATACGATTCCCATTCACCTCGATGCCTGTGAGTGTGCCTTACTCTGTAGGTGCATGCAGAGAGATAGAAAATAAACAGGATAAATGAGAGCTGGTTTCCATTAGCTTAGGAAGAAAGCAGGTGCTAGACCTTATTTCAACCATTAACAGTAGAAACAAATTTAATTGTAATCTCTACAGAAAACCTAACACTTGCCTACCATTCCATTTGCAACTATAGCCTGTGATCTTCTATCCCCTTAATTGAAATACATAACATCTTCCACAAGGCAAGCTTTTCAGCCAGAATTAATTTCTTCATTTTCTCTTCTCTGCAACCTTGTGCTATTTTACCATAGGCAAAACAGCAGAGCACAGCAATAAACATGCTTCAGTCTGAATGCGTCCTGAGAACTCTTGTTTAAGACAACTAAGCTACTAAACCTTGATTTCTAAGAAAAAAATCTGTGTCCATATGACTGCCTTGAAAATGGAAAACATCATGCAGGCAATATGCATGTTACTACATGTCAGATCTTATTTCAGCAAAACTAGTAGATAGAACTGTCTAATTAGACATAGATCAAAAATGAAGAACTAAGTACTTTCCCATCACTCCCTGCAGGTTTTGAAGTTGGCATTTTTCCCCCTCTGCATATAGTTACTTGTTTGCCTTGGGTTGTAAAGAAATGCAGAGGGCTGTTATTAAAGCATCAGTAATTCGCTGAACAACATCTTTCGTGGAACTTGCTGAGTTAGAAAATTCCTTTTCACCTCCTCCCCCACCTCTGCCTGATTAGAATAACTGAAGAACAAATACCACATTATGGTGCTAGGTAAAAGCATCTAGTGTGTTTGCAGTTTAAGTGACTAGCACAAGACAGAACAAATCCTAAAGCCTGTCCAGCTAATTGACAAGGAAAAAAAGCATTTGCTTTTTAAAAGCATATCAGAACAGAGGCTTATGTTTAGGATTTGCTGTGCTTAGCGCTTTATATTCAGAATTTGGTTCCTAATATAGTTTGTTAGAAAGTTTTCCAAGCAATTAGAGCCCAAACACATACAGGAAGGAGGGTAAAGAACTATCACTACAATGAGTGAGATTCTAAGACTGCAGAAACAGTGATCCCAACTCATCAACTGTTTAGTGCTGGCCTCAAGCCAGAAGTCTGCTTTTACCTTATTAGAACTCCAGCCCATCACAATAAGAATTTTTATCCAATTCTCCAGGTACCATCCCAAAGGAGCAGTACAACAGGTTCTTTCAAGGCCAGCAGCTCAAGTTTAAACTCAGTAAGGACTGCAGCTACTGCTTTGCTCTTCTGACAGATTAGTTTCCAAATTGGCACAGATAAATATGATACCTGTTCCTTATCAGATGCCAGCTGCTACCGTTTTTCACTAGCATTATTTCTGTAAACTACAGGAATCAAGGAGCACAGAACCCATTCTGTACTACTACAGAACCTCAGCACTGACTTCTGCAGATAAAGTATTCTCATTAAATCTACTGCCAAACCAAGTCAACAACCTGGATTTCTTATCTGACAACCACAGAATCTCCAGGTCTTTTTGTAAGAGGGATGGACATCACTTACACCTCACAGAAGTCTTACCAGGTGGCACAGACTTGACATTTCCCACCATATCTTCACAACATGAAGCAATCATTTGTGTTCCTTTCCCTGCTTGATCCACTTTTGCATAGGGCCAGATCTTTCTGTGCACCATTGAGAAAAGCATTCTCTTTTCTTAGATTGAAATGAAACAGATTTTCTCTTTGCCTCTACTTGCTTGTCTTTATTACACATATTCAAGTTAGTGGCCCTCTCTGCTCCACTGCATTCTTCAAACTTGCAGTTTGGTACAGTTGCCTTTTAGTTCAAGGAAAGACATGAGAACAGGCAGTAGTCTGGAAACATGGATACATTTTTAATGATTTAACATATAACAGACACCAGTGGAACAGCTCAACAACCAGGGAGGGAAAATGCAGTTTCTGTTCCATCGAATGAACAATGATCACAATGCACTTCTGATCACATCCTGTTTTTCTAGGCCAGGAATTCCCACTAACGTTGTCTGAATTAGGTTGGTTCTTCTGATTTATTACAATTACTGCTTCAAGCAGTAGTATCACCTGCTAAGGAATTAATACCAAGTTGGAAAAGAAAGCAAGAACAAGCTGTCAGTGTCTTGATCTCATCAGTAGCAGAGTAAAAACATGAACTGCTGGAATACATCTCAGCAGGAATAATAGAATAGACCAACCTGATGGCCTTCCCTGAGGAAAACAGTTAGGAAGTGCTGGAACAGGGGTGAAGAATGTTTAACACTGAAAAGAGAAGTAACCTCTGCTACCCTCTGAAGACAGCATTTCACACTGCATCTTCACAGTATATCGTGTCTGCTGCAGCAAGTTGCCATAGGGTGGCAGCAAAGGGAAGATAGATTTTCAGCTGGATAAATGCTAATGCTAAAGCTTTTAAGCATTTGGAAAAACAAGATTTTCAAGAGAATCTGCTGATGGAACCATTATCTCACTTGATTACTTCTGGGAAAGAACAAAGAAAACAACGCAAGTAGACTTTATCAGATGGCCTGTAACCCTACTTCTTGTTTGTATCTTATGTACTTGCAGTAGTATTCTACAGATCTGTTTGCACCACTGTGTTTGGTTTTTTG
>JAOEHY010012134.1:0-43757 GCA_025447955.1 Psilopsiagon aurifrons
CACAGCTCCTCTGGGCACCCTGTGCCAGCGCCTCAGCACCCTCACAGGGAAGAGCTTCTGCCTAAGAGCTCATCTCAGTCTCCCTTCTGGCAGCTTAAAGCCATTCCCCCTTGTCCTATCCCTACATGTCCCTTTAAGAAGTCCCTCTCCAGCTTTTTTGTAGGCCCCCATTAGGTACTGGAAGGCTGCTATTCATCCTTTAATGATTTATGAGGCTAAGAGATACAAACAAATGACACTTCATATTTTGCTACAGCAGTCTCCCATCCTTGTTTAATGTTGTTAGTGGAGAGCTTGTGCCCAAAAGGGTGTTCAGTGACACCATCAGCTGAATAAGGTCTTTCAGATGTGCCTGTGTTAGTGCTTGTTCTCATTTTACAGAGGAACCATTTCTTTTAACTAAAACCCCCTCCTTCCTAGTCCTCAAATGATACCATCATCAGAATTCTCATTACAATCCTCTTTCATCCCTTTATCTAATGTTGGCTGGAAATGCCATTGTATTCAAGTTCCTTCACTTATTAATGATTCAGATGTATTCTTTTTGCCAATTGGTGCAGAGCGAACCTTGGAGCTCTTGGAGCTAATGTGCATTAGTTATTCCATTTATTCTCTCCTCAGCATTCCTTCTGTGTGTTTTGGGGTTTTTTTCTTCTTCTTTTAATCATATTGCTCTCCTGGTTCTTCTCTTGCAAGCTCCACATTGTTGCTTGTGGGTTTTTTGGCTCAAATACAAGAGCCATTGTGCCCCAAAGACTGACTTTGATTCTGAAACACTTTACAAAGAGGTAGGGCACCTTCCTGTAAATGCTGAGAGCATCTGTGTTCCTCGGTCTGTACTTTGCTATTAATAAGTGGACAGACATCTTCATCTGAACAAGTCCCACTCTGGACCAGATGGAGGTCTGGGGGATGGCAGGTCACAGACGCAGTGAAAAGAATGACCTCAAGTGGCAGCCTTGCTGCCTTCCCCATCCTGCTGAGGTGCTCCAGCAGCAAAGCGGGGAGCAGTAGGTAGGATTCTCATGGAAGAGCTACCAGGCTTATCAGACCTGCCTTGTCCTTTGGGAGACCGTGTTACTGCAGTAGGAGCAGTGTTGGTGCAGTATTGTGCTCCCTTTTACATGCCTTTTCCAGCAGCCTCAGTGTCCCTAAAGCTGTAGGGACTGTGTCTGTGGCTCTCTGAGCCTTAACGGCAGACTGGGGCTGAAGCTGAGGTCCCCAGCACCGTGGCTGGCCCCTATGAGAGAAGTGTAGAGGGAACAGTGTTGGTGCGGTACCAGTGTTCTGCCATTAACAATCCTGATTTGACTTTGTGGGAAGCCTCTGAAGGACGGAGGCAAGTGGTTGTGGTTTAAGCCTTTAAGCCCTGCTTAAGAATTGAACTAAAAGTAAAATACAGCAAAATACTAGGAAATGGAGAAATAACCCCACCCCATGCCCCCCCATTTCCCTTCCCCAGAAGTTGATGCACAATACAATTGCTCACCATCCGCTGACCAATACCCAGCAGCAATCAGGCCTTTCCAGCTAACTCCCCCCAGTTTCTATACTGGGCATGACGTGCTGTGGTATGGAATACCCCTTTGGCTAGTTTGGATCAGGTGTCCTGTCTTTGCTTCCTTCTGACTTCCCCGTGTCCCTCATCAATGGCAGAGCATGAGACTGAAAAGTCCTTGGTTAGGGTAAGTGCTAGAGTGCCTGTAGGATAGGACAATGTTATCCTCATTCACTCCGAGGAGGATGCCAGCAAATCTAGGCGCTGTCCTTGGGGCTCTTTTAAAAACAAACACTTAAATCAGTGGTTTAAATGGTTTGACCTTCCTCAGGAGCAGTTTGTTTGTTGTTGTTGGTTTTAATGCCACACCAAAACCTTATCTTTGTTTTTAATTAGTCCAGTGAATTCTCCATTTATTCTCTCCCCTATTCACCACCTTGATTTAGAATGTCATTGCTTGCTTGCTTTATCTTCACAAATGATATAATCTGGACAATTTTTATTACTGTTGGGTTTTCTGTATTTGAAGAAACCTATTTGAAACATATGCTTTACAAGGAAAGGTTAGAGGAATGTTTTCCCACACTCTCCCTTTTTCTCATAGCTGGGCTCTCCCCAGTTTGCCAATGGCTTTCTTACTGTGCAAATCCCAAATTCTGGCACTTTTCCCGCTGAGACATCACCACCAACAAAGAAAATGGAATAATTATCCCAGTGTTTTCAGGACAGCATGCCCATTAGGATAAATAAAACCATGATTTGTCTCTTTCTTTGCCCGCAGTAAGCCTTTTCCTGCCAAGCAACTGCCTAGCTACTTACTCCTGATTTGTCTAGTTGTGTGTTTGAGGCCTCAGCTCTCAATCTGATGTTCAATCTTTCACTTTCTTCATTTCCTGCTTTCAGATCTGGGAGGTGCTCTGCAGCATGCTGCCATGAGATCACTTGTTGAAGATGCTTTCCTAAGTGTGGCAAGCTCATCCCAGCTGGGGCTCAGACCCCGATTTTATAGATGCAAAATCAGGAGGGAACAAGATGGAACACAGGAACTCATTACTCACCACTGCGTATTGCCAGCAGTGTGATTTCAGTTGTGCTCTTGTCCTGTAGGTGTTTGTAAACTACTTGTTTAGTTTGTCAAAGTCTTTGCAAGGATGAGGTTTAACTGACTGGTTTATCATTTGCCACGGCTTCCTTTCAAGACAGCGTGCCATGTTTGATCGTCTCTAGGGTCTGTTCGGAAACCTTAAATGCTCCACTTGAGTCAAGGAGGTTTCACAGAATATTCTGGGCTGCATCTACCTTGTGTTGAGTATTGCTTAAGCTGCTCTTTCCTATCCTGACCTGAGGTTCTGCAGCTCCTTAAAATTAATTGCATGCAGTGCTGCTGACTGCTGATCTTACTTGTGAAAACTGAGGCAGATGTTGGGTATGTCGAGTTGTGCCCTTCTGAGCATCGTCTTTGCTGGGCCTCACTGCTGAACCGTGATTTGCCCCATCTGCTTTTCACATTGCATTTAATCTTTTTTGGTTGCCTTTTCTGTTCCTTTCTAACTGTAATTTGTTTTGTTCCTTAGCTTCTGATCGTATTCCTGTGCTTACACTGTCTCTTAGTTACGTGATGGTTTTGTATGATTTTTATTTGAGTATTCGGGCTCTTAAAAAGCTTAGCGTGTTCTTCCTCTGTACTGGTAGAGTTTGCTGTTAAAGCTGCTAAACTCTCCTTTATCTGTCTCTCCTTTCTGGTTCTGTGTTTCTCAGGAGCCTTGCACAGAGCATAAACCCTTGTCTGTTGAGCTGCCCATGCTTTCTTCTGTTGCCTGCCAATGTGAACTGAAATACTCCAAGTAAACCCAGGCAGGATGGTAGGGAAGCTGAGACTGGCAGTTTCTTCCTTTGTTCTCACCTCTGCTTTCTCTCACTTCTAGTTCTGCATCATATTTGCATTGGTGCCCTAGTGCTGCTGAACAGTACCAACCTTTAAATACAGCCTAAACCAGTGTCTGGATGACTTACAGGAGCAAGAATTCCCGTGTCGGTTGTTGAAATGGCAGGAGAATTCCCTGACTTACCGGCATTGCTGCTGTTTGGGCCCATCATCTAAAATGCCATTGATGTAGTACTTCATCTAAAAGAAGGTCACATCCCTTAGGGTATATCAGATAAGTTCCAAGGTCCTTCATTTATCTGAAATTCCATTTTTCCTAATGACTTTCTTGTTTTCCATCCCATTCTGGTAAACCAGATTTGACTATAATCGCATTACACCTCCCAAAAGTCTCCCTGGTGATGGCGATTGGATGTGGCACTATTCACTTCATCCCCTGAGCTCATGAGCAGTGTAACTGAGTGCTGTTAAACAGCTCCTCCTGCTTTTCGTCCTCAGGGTAGCTACCTGGTGGAGATGTAATTCTCCAGTACAAAGAGGTTAAAAATCATTTTGGACAGCACTGTGAGACCAGGGTGAATGAAACCTGCATTTAAGTTACCCAATCCATGTCTCCAGTTGTTGATCCAGTCTTGATGCAGCAAATGCTGTGGACTCAATGGAACAGTGGCTGACTTACATGTGTGTAAGGGAAGAGGGAATTGCATCATTACGTTAACCACAGGAAATCTGATTTTATGGTGATGAAACAAGAATCAATCACAAGAAGTTAATGAATTAGCCTGCAGCATCTGCTAAGTTCACTTCTCAGTAAACGCAACAGAATCCATTAAGGAGCCTTTTGCAAAGGGGTCTTCTGCGTAGACAGGGCCTGTAACATGCAGTGTATGCACTGCCATCTGTCCTTGCCTTTAGCTGAAGCTTTTCAAGAGTGTGTGTGAAATACAAGTTCTGATCCAAACGGACTGAAGTAAAGGAGGGGTTTCCGGCAGGTTTAGCTGGGCTTTTTCACAGGGGTTAAAGCAGCTGTCAGTTATTGGTTTTACTGGAAGCTATTGGACAGGCACATACGCATGCAAAGGATCTGTATGCCCATACAATGAGGGAGTAAACTGCGGTTATAATGCTGGCATGGTGTCACGTCTGCTCCCATGTGGGTCAAGCTGACTGTCAGGAGCATCCTCATAAGGCAGCTTTAGTTGTCTCTTCTTTGGAGTGAGGACAGAGCTATTTCCCCTCCACGTGGCTCAGGGGCTGGCAGCTCTACCACAGGTTTCTGCCTGACTGCCTTCCTTACGTAAAGTCTGTTAAGTGGAAAGCTGTTCAAACCAATTCTGCTCCATGTTACTACATGTTACTGCAATTGCTATTGCCTGTCTGGCTGGTTTTGCTCTTGAGGAAAAGCAGCCAGTTGTTAGGGCTGACCAGTTTTTAAACCAGTATCTTGAAGGAGAGTGTGGACACGGGAGGAAGTAACTGGCAGCTTCTAGGAATGCAGCTAGGGTGAGTATCTCTAGGAAACGATTGATCTTTCGATTGACTTCCAAACACGAAGGAGCAAATACCTTCTCTCTGAAAGGAATCACAGATACAGACCTATTCAGGAAGACCTCTCTTTTCCATAGTGCGTTTTACTACGTGGCAAAGTCCCACGTTGTCCTAAACATGAATGGGATTTAAATCTAAATACTACCCAAAACCTATGATTAGACAAAACAGGGAAATTTGTGCGTTCTACATTGCAGTTACTGCTTTATATATGGTGAGGGCCATGCCAGCTCAGAGCTTATATTCGAATTGCGTGTCATGCCAAATCTGAATCAAGAAATGATTCATGAATTTAAAATATTTTACTTATAAATCTAATACAGAATAAGAACTAAAGCTTCCACTGTGAGGTATGACCTGGCAGCTAATTGCAAAACATTAGGTTGCATGGTTAAATGAAGTACACACTGACATTTTAATAACTCCTGCCACAGTAGCTGTGATATTTTACTAGAAACAAGTTTTTGTCTTGATTCATCGCCCCACTGGTAGTTGAGGAGAGAGGAGAGATGAGAGGGAGCAGTAGGGTTTGTATCTGCGGTATTTTCTTAGTCATAAGCCATGTGATAGGATGGAGAAACACTCAGTGTGTCTCTGAGCTGCACATGTCATACCAGGCTTTCACATGGTCACGCACTTGAGACGAGGGTTGTGTGTACTCAAGGGCAACCAGAGCGCTGTGGCTAAGTTGAGGTTAAGGCTGGGGTTGAAGAGGGTGGTACCAACCATTATATGCTCTCAGTAGTGTCAGTCATTCTAAGCAGAAGTGTAATGGGGAAGTTGACCATGGTTTTCAGCATTAGCTGGTGGGTTTGCGTCCCTTAGCTTTAGGAGCTTGGTTTAAACCTCTCTTAATAGCATGAATTTGTGTATTGGGCAATCAGTTTGCTTCTATCTGCAAGCAGAGAGTGAAGGGCAGTACTGCCCCTCAAGGCAGGATGAAGTTGTGGAGGAAGGACTAACGCAGACGAGTAAGTAACGCAGTGCTTGATGGATGTCATGCAGCACACATCTCTGTGTCCTTTACCTGTTGGGAGGAGGCAAGAATTGTTGTGGGGAGGCATTAGAAAGAGGAAGAAGGAAGAAGGAAGAAGAGAGGGCAGTGATGGAAGCAAAAGAAGAGGAGTGGGAAACATATGGAAGAGGAGGAGTGAGGATGAAGCAGCATCTGGAAACTGCCAACTACCTACCTCTGTCTCTTATTGACTCTGACAGAGTCTGCCTATCTCTTATTGGCATGTGAGGGAGGATTTGTAGGAAAAACTGTGAGTAAATACTACTCCCTGAAAACGTGCCCTCCGTTACTTGCTGTGGCTATAACACTGCAGCTACTGCTTCATGTGGTAATGCAAATCTATGCAGATTAGCTCCCTTCAGGAAGCAGAATTAAAGATGAAACAAAAATTAAAAAGAAGAATAAACCCACATCGTTCACTTACAAGTTTAAACCAATAATGGATCCATTGTTGACACTCGGGAATGTCAGAGAGGAGCTTTGTGTTAGCTAGTGTCATCTTTGAGGCTCCTGATACTACAATGTTGACTGCCTGTCTTGCAGCCTCAAGACATTGTGCTCATGGGTGTGTGCAGCGCAGTGATTTTGTGGGAAGTCATGGCACTCTCGGGTGTCACTGATTTCTGCAAGAGTGTTGGTGCTATCAGTTATTTCCAATGTTGTAGGCTTCAGGAGCCACCTGGAAACAGAAATAGTCTTCCAGAGCCAGTGGGGAAAATCACTGTGCCCAGTGTGCTGATGGCAGGGCACTTGCAGGCTGAGATGATGGGGACACATCGGATGAGTTTAGTGATGCTTCAGTGCTTCTCAGAGATGGAGGTTTTATTCTGCTGTGTCAGAATATGGAATGTAACCGCTCATTCATGTCTTTACTTTTTATTTTCCCTCTTTGGATGAATTTTGAGCTTGGGGTGTTTTGCCCAACTGGCACTGAGGCAGTGGGCTGAACGAGCAGTGAGGCTGTTCCCCTTCACCTTCAGAACCCAGTGCAGAGGTGATGACTTATTACGGGGTTTTTATACAACAGCTTGCATTGTGGCTTTTTACAGTAACAACACCAAATATACATACAAGGGACTAACAAACACCTTTCATGAATTTTGCTTCCTTGTTCTTTTGGTCGCACTGGGTCTCTGAGCTGGAAACCAAGGATTTCCCAAGAAAACCCAAGAATGTGCTTTTCTCGTAGCTTCAAAGGGTTCTGTGCAGAACTGGTCATTCTGAAATGCAGGCTTGGGAGGATTTGAATATCCTACATCTTCCAGCTTGATTTCAGTGACGTGCTGGCAGAGGGCGAAATGGAAACAGGAGATCCTTTCTCGGTATTCCTCATATCTATTATTTAGTTAAGGAGAGACAGCTTGGATTCCCAAAAGAGGGATCATGCCTAAAAACATCTGTCTGAAAGGTTTCAAACAAATAAGCTGAGATAGGAGAAAGGGAAGACATCATTTTCCCGAGTTTAGAAGGCTTGTTTCTAGAACCATGCCACACAAAAGCCTGTGTTGCGTCAGCTGCTGGTTTAATGGTTGCTGTGGTACTTGGTATGGAGGGATGCATAGGGTTAGGGTTAAAATAAATCCTTTACACCTTCTTACCCACAGGAGCTGCTTTCTCAGCCTGCAGCTTTTCCCAAATCCTCTGTTATCAATAACCATAGATACAGATGGTGGCTCCAGCCTCTGCTTTCCTCACCATGTAGCCCCAGTGAAAGGGCCAGTGTACTGTACTGCGTGTGTCTCCAGGATTTATTATTGCCCTGCTATTCTGGTTTTTGCCTCTCAAGGAAGTGGGGGTGGGGAAGGCAAGGCTGTTCCTCAAATGGCTGGTAAAATAGGATAGTCTGATGTTTATTGCTGCTGCAGAAGAACAGGCAATACTTATAGAGTCTGGTGAAGCATCTGTCTCCTCTCAAGCTCTCCAGCAGCCATCCATCCGCAGCACTGTTCTGAGTGGTAAGACAATAGTGAATAAAGTAAATTCCCTGTTCCAGGGCTATTTTTACCGGAGTGGTGCAGTTGCTGTTCAGTAGACTTACTCCTTATAATCTACATCACTGATGATACCGGGTGCTATTTTAGGGATTGCATAAAACATTCCCCCATTCTTTGCTAAAAAAGAAGCAACCAACCTCCCAAGTCCTTTGTTAGGGGTTATCAAGGTTTTGGCAATGGCTTGGGTGGAAAGATCTGAGGTTCTAGGAGGGTTTTCCAGCTTGGCTTGGTGACAGAGGCTATGTGTTTCATCATGGCAATGAGGAGGATGCTGCCACTACCCCCTTTTGTAGTTTGGCTCTTGTAAGTGATCCTTAATAACAGAAGCTGCCTCTTGTTTTGCCCAGCGCTTTGTGCAGAGGGGCCCAGTATGTAGCTGTATTTTCTAAGCTCTCCTACAATGCGTAATGAAACTGAGTGCATTGCCATGTATGAATGTCAGAATTAAAGAAAAAAGCCCACCTGAGCATTGTGCAAGATCTTTTAGAGTTTAGACCAGGTTTTTGAAGTCACAGTCTTCCCACGTCCTTTGCTGAGACTGTAAATGTCTTTATGCCTCCTTGAGAACTATGACACTGAAAATGATGCCGCAGAGCATGAGTTCATCATTTGAATGTTTCCAGGACATTGCGTTGTCAACTTCCTGATGTTTGCATTTTGGTTTTGCTTATAAGTATTCCCGTTTCACTGTGTTGGAGTGCATTAATTGTGTGTGCTGAGTTTGCTTTGTGGCTGATCCTGCTTTCCTGTCTGAGGCGAGAAAACATGAGGTTAAATCTCTAAGGATGACTGTTCTCTGTGTTCCAGCATCTACCTGGATTAGGCCCTTCATCCCTTTCTCCTCCTGTGCCTTTTGTGTTGTCAAAAATTCTTTTATGGAAGTATGAAAATGCAAATTGTAGGGCAGCCAGAACAAACTTGATTAGTAAGATTGTTTCCTATTTGCATTATCTTACGATGAAACCATTTGTCATGGGCTGTTTTGGTGGATTGAGTGCCTGGAAATGCTTACGTGGGCAGAGTGAAGGCGATTTGGATGGCTGAATGAAGATTCAGCCATGGGCTCCAGCATGGTAATATGTATCAGTCCCTTGGGAACCACATGAGGTCCGTCAGAAGCATCGGAGAGAAACTAGAGGACGGTTTTCAGCACTTCATGATACCCTTTCACCACCCCAGGTCCATGGTGCTCTTTCTGGGCCTCCCAGAGCTCCTGGTTGCTTTGGGGCAAGGGAGGCTGGTGGAGGGGAGCTGTAGGAGTGAGGGGGGAATGGCAGCAATGCTGTGAACAGGCACCAACTGTTAAATGGTGGAGCTGGGGAAGACGAGGGCAGGCTTAGAGTTTCCTTGGTTTCTGCAGAGGAAGAGCTCTGCAGTGGGAGGTTTGGCAGCAGCAGGCACCCTTCTGATGAGTCACAGGAGGCTTTCTCAGAGGAGAGGTCCAAGATTTGCACTAGTGCTGCTCTTGCTCATTTTTTCCCTTCCTTCTGAAGGTCTTTTGCCACCCTACGTTACCTTCTCCACCACTAGCCTTGTCCCATCCCAGCTGGCTTTAGGAGCTATATTCCTCCACTTTGTTCTCCTCTTCACTGTTGCGGTGGTTTAGGGAGCGCGGGGAAAACTGTCTGGTCAGGACAGATGCTTTTAAGACAGAAGGATCTGTTTATAGCAATGAGGGTGGAACTTGTGGTTGATGCAAAGCTTGATGGGTCTGTGAAAAGTCATCTTCTCATGATTGGAGGAGAAAGCGAAAAGGAATCCATTCCCTTTGCAGCCCTCTACCCTGACAGGGAGAGAAGCCCTGGAAATCCATGGGAGGTTGGTTCCTCCTTCCTGCAAGCCCCTTGTCCCTCTCAAGGGTAAATGGGGTTTGTTGCCCTCTCCCAAACTTTGTGACAGGGTGAGGTTTCCTTCCGTTGTTGACATCCTTCTGTCTCAAGGACTCTGCTGTCGCAGGGACTGAGAAACACCAGCTTGCTGCTGGAAGCTGGATCTAGTTAGCTTCGTGTTCCTCCATCCCTTCTCTCCTGCCATGCTGTATCTCCTCCCAAAACACTGCCTGATTTCCCAATTCACAGGTCCCTTGTCCTGCTCAGTTTAACATTGATCTGGAGAAAACCTTGGAAGGAGGTGGGATCGAGGCAGACACGATGGCTGAATAGTGGCAGGAAAACTGCACCTCTCACAGCAGCTCGTTTGCAAGCTGAACTGTGCAGTGAGCTCAGCTCCTCTCATGTATTAGTCCCAAAGGATCCCTGCAGTCCTGCAGCACTTCTGCATTTTCCCTGGTTTTATTTGCCTGTTGGTGGCTTAAGTAACAGCATAGCCGGGCTGGTTCCAACACGTGAACAGAAGTGCTAGATGGAAAAATAAAGGGGGAGAGCGAATCGCCCTCCTAATCCATAATGCAGAAAATGCTAAATCCCTCAAGACCTCCTTTTCAGCGTGTACCATCCCTAAAACCTGTTTAGGATTTGGATCAGCATCGCAGCGCAGACCGGGTGTGCTGCTGCCTGTGTGCAGTGCCTGCCTGTGTGTGCTTGGCAGCAGCACAAAAGAATCCAGTTGATGATATCTGCAGGATTAAAGGCCCAGTTCCTGGGGACACACTTGGTTGGATGCAATTAAAATGCCTGTCAGGCATTTGATACCAGCACCCCCTTGACAAACTGCTTCAGCAGCCGCGAGGTGCAGCATCCTATTGTAAGTGGATGATGGCGGGGCTGGCTGGTTTGTCATCATTCTGGAAATTTCTGTGGCCAGTGAACTCCCTCTTCCTCTCCCACTCACCCTCTTTTCCTTTTCACCACTGCGGGGACTTCTTCTAATTTGCAGTTTTCCTTTTCCTGACGTACACATGGTAGAGACAAGCTGGTGGCTTGCAGACTGCGTCTGTCTGGAGATAGGCAGCGAGCCGATGGATAACAGCACTCCATGAGAATGATTATGCAGCAGTTATTTAAGGATAGGCTTTTGGGGTATGGCAGCGTATGAGCTGGTAATGATTTTCCTTTAAAAATGTCAGCGCAGTTTGTTTGTTGAGGATTTGAAAGAGTTTATACCTTTATGCCGTAGCTTCCTGGATTTGGGCTGCTCGTAGGTTAAATTCCATACGTTGGAATGAATTAAAATGCATAGGTAATAAACTTCTGTAGCTCTGTTTATAGATCTGTTTGATGCATACGTTATATGCATGCACCTTCATAAACACATTCTTGTCTGGCTGTCTTTATGCGTCTGTGTTTTTGTATAATAGAAAAACCCCTTCTTATAGCTGAAAACTGTTTTTCAGGAAGAAGAAGTATTTTCAGGTTTTTTTTTCCCTCATGGTTGTTTTATATTAACAGATTCTCTGGTATACAGTCTTGGACGTGACTCGCTGATTGGAATCCGCTTGTTCACAGATCAAAAAGGTAGGACTCCTCTGTGTTTGAATGTGATTTTGGGAATGGGGGAACGAATGTGATACAGGGTTCGGGCTGGGTTGTGATTTTTTGTGTTTAGTTTTTACTTCTAGTTAAACAATACCTGTTTATTCTACCTTGTTATTCTGCATTTTGTCAAGCTGTGTTTTGTTGCAGCTTTGCAGAGGTTTTCGGATAGCTTTGGCAGGCTCTGTAAAGTTGTTTTTGATGTGTACGCATATGCTCTCGCTATTTAATTAGTCCTTTCAGCCGCAGCTACCAAAGGGTGAGATATAAACCTTGTCAGTTGTCTTGGGTCGCTATAGTGAGGGTGCAAAACTGCCTTCCGTTATATCAGATGTGGGTTGTTTCAATATTGAGTTTAGCATCAGCAAGAGCAGGGTTAAAATCACTGGCTGGCTCGGAGCAGATAGGATCTATCGGCACACAGCACAAAGCATAGTGGAGGTTTCATACTGGATCTCTTTCCCGGAGGAGGGAAACTTCTTTTAACCCCTTCATCGCTGTCCCAAACTCACATGTGTGTCAGCTCAGGGCTTTATGCTCAGCATTTTAGTAGCCAGGCAGGGCTGGAAGAGCCACTGATGGCTTCTTGACCATCACCAGCACTGCAGAAATGATTTCTCTGTATCAAAATGAAGCAAACAGACTGGGGGGGTTTGACAGTGTTGCTGCTAGTTCTTAAGAGAAGCAGCTTGTTATCCTCTTCCCCCCAATATCTTTTGAGTTTGGTTGCTCTAAACCCTTGCTGTAAAGGAAACTGTGAGATAGACCCGTGCAGAATAAAAACCCATTCATTTTTTGGTATTAAACTTGGAGATGTGTGAAGCGGTTGGGGAATGCACTCCTCATTGATTTGCAGTGGGAGCTGTGACCTTAAAATATATATATAAACACCCTCCACATCCAGGCAGGATTGAAAATCTGCGCTCTCCACCTCTATGAAGAGAAGGAAAGGTGTATCCATCATGTATTAACTTCCAAGGGGCCAATTCTCACCCAATAGCGTCCAAACCATGTGTGTTCTTCCCTGGTGTCCTACAGGTGATTGTAGTTCTTAAGCTCTACATTTAGACCTGGAAGGAGTATGTGTGTTTGTAGGGCAGCAATCAAAATCTGTGTGTGTTTTAGTTTGGTGTTCCAGGGTGCCTTTTGGGAGTAATGACCACCCTGTAAGAAAGCCTGCTCTCTTGAAAGGGCCAACTCGGATCCCCAGGCAAGCAGGAACCCCAAACCAGAACAGCAGCACTGGCAAGGACATGGGCCACTGCTAGCAGTAATGCATCCCTCTGAAATGTGATGAATAATCAATTTTATGGCAAGAAATTACTAGGGCTGACTGATAGCTGCTGTTTCCTGCAGGAAAGCATTTGTGATGTTTTCAGGCTATGCTCTCTCCTGTTTTTATATACAGTCCTATTCCTTGTATTCCTCTTCTACCCATCTTTCTGTTTTCTCAGTCCTTGTGTTTTTACCATCTTTGGCAGAAGGCTTCTTAGCTGATAGGTTTTCCTGGCTTCAAAGGAATGCTTTACCTGTTAGTTTGTCTTAGTTGCTTCTAATTTCCTCCTGGTATCAGTTATCACTAAAGTGAAGTGAAAACCTGAAGTAAATAGCACATAAAATGCTTTAATTCTTGAGAAACGCGTTCAGCGATCTGTTTCGAGCTACAAACAACCCCCCCTCTTCCCTCTACTTTTAATTTCACTTCCATTATCCAAGGGCAACAAGCCAAGCTGCAGTCTGATTTCATTAATGTTTTGGAAACTCTGTCTCAAGGACTAGCACTGCTTGCTGGGCTTGCTCTCAGAATCCAAGATTTTGCTGCAGCACAGGGAAGGGGAAAGCGAGGAGCTCTTCCAGATAGAAGTGATGGCATTGTTAGCAGGCAAGTAGAACTGCCTGGGTTTTGTAGTATCAGCGGATAATGAGTAAGATCTGTTGACTCTGTGATCCCCTCAGATGAATGCTTTTCATCTCCCATGGGGCTGTCTGCTGTGCACAGCACCTTACCAGACCTCTCTGGTCTCCTAAAACCAAAGAAAGGGTGTCAGCTATTTGTTAATAGTTCAGAGGTGGCAAGGAGATTTGTAGTTTTAATAAACAATGCCTCTATATTTTACACCTCTGATGTATCAGTCATTTTAACCTCCTTCTTTGATCTGGGTTTTTAAGATTCACATTCCAAATCATTCCTTCAGGCTGCAAAGAAGAAAATGAGATGTTTTGCTGGCAGAAATGGAAATCAGTTCAAGCAATGTAATTGTCTTGAAGTAGAGGTAAGGGCACTTATGCTCTAAGAAGGGAAATAATTCCAGATTGTCAGGACATAAAGATCCTGTGGCCACAGGGGTAGGAGACGATGGCTTGGAATACCAGAAGAAGAACATTGTGTTAGCTGATACCGAAAGGCAACAGGAGCCAGAGTGTACAGTGGCAGTGAGGTGTGCTGGGTTACAGTCTGTGGATTCCAGGGCATGCACCCAGAATGACGTGATGTTTGGCACTGGCCTTCATTTGAACAGTCACATGGTGACCACACATGCAGGAGACGTTAAGAAGCACCATGGGGCATCAGTTCATCACCAAGGAGCATCAGCAGGAGCTAGCCTGCGACTCTGTGTCTAGCTCTGGCCTGAGATCATCACCCCTGGTTTAACCCCAAGCGTTGGACAGCCCTATTAGAGTATGGGCCATGGAGGTAAGCAGGGAGTTTGTTTTACAGCTGTTCTAGGCTTGGTCTCAGCATCCTCAGTTTTAGTAAGGTTCAGGTTAGATCACCAGTATTAACGTTGTCTTGTCCTGTGCTTACATGAACCAAGTGTTTTTCTGAGCACCAGAAAAGAAATGGTTTTGGCTTTCCTGTTGATTTAGAATCGTAACAGGGCTTCAGCTGGAAAGGACCTTAAGATCATCCAGTTCCAACCCCTGCCACGGGCAGGGACACCTTCCACTGGAGCAGGGTGCTCCAAGCCCCTGTGTCCTCCATTTACCTAACCTAAACTCTCCTGTTTTAAGTTTGAAATTAAGATTTATGTCTTGTGCTTGATGATGAATTCTCAGTGAAGGTTTTTCTGCTGATCTATTGATTAGAAAGTGTCTCCTTGGCAAATTTTTCAGTGGCAAACAGGGTGTCCTATGTTGTGGCTTTCCTTGCAGTTGTGACATGAGGGGAGGGTCACTTGCAGGGTCCGTCTTTTCTCCTTGGATATGTTTTCATATGACTTGTAGGATGGCAGTTATCTCTGCTTCTGCATCAAAGCAGGCTGAAATTGTTCAATGGACTGAAAAATTATAGCTGGGGAGAACATAATCCACATAAAACCGGTTGTCTGTGAGTAAGACTGGAGCTAAAGGTCCTGATGAAAGTCGTTTTCCCACAGGTTTATGTCTTGCTTCCTTCCCTTCCACGTTTTCCCTTACTTTGGCACCAGGGTACCCCAGTTTCTCTGTGGCCCTTCTGTCAGCTGGGCAGGACACAGTACGTGCTAGAGCTGCTCCAGGGTGCTGACTGCCTATCATGTGCATGTATTGCCAGCAGGGAAGATCAAAGGCATCAAGTGGTGAGGTTGCATCAGTGCTTTCTTCATTTCAGGGAAGGGAGCACTCATTTCAGCTTAGGTTTTCATTTCTAGGAAGAAAATAGGTTTGTCCTTCGCTCTCTGTCAAGCTATGTTTAAATACGGAGTGAAGGACAGACAGCAGAAGTTGGGTTCAGTAACTTTAGGAAGGACCCTGTATAACCTGTCAAGAAAATAACCATCAAAGTGCAGAAATCCAGTGAAAGATGAACTGGATCAGGAGTTCAGCTGACATGGCCTCAACTGGAGGATGGAGTGATTAGGTACAGGCCTGTAGTTGAAGGCTGTAGGCTGCCGTGTTCATTTCTGCAAGTTTGTGTCTTCCTTCTTTTCCTTTTCTTCACCTGTAAACCAAAGCAATGCCAATGTACCCATCATTAGGGGTATTCATCGGCTTCGCAAGATGATTGAGATCCTTGGTTAGAGGAAGCTGCATGTGCGCAGAATTGCATCATGAGACGTGTTATGGTGTTCTCTGGTTTGAGTGCAGTAACAAAGGTGGTTGGGGTATTACTGTAGTAGCAGGACCAGTGAGAATTGAAATACTTGATTTCTCCCACATTCACCCATCAGCTTGACTCCTTCTTCTTGTGGATGTGGAGCTCTTTGCTGTGAAGAATTACATTGTTAACATACAGGTCTGCGATGACTTTCAATATGGTAATGAACAGATGGCAATCAGTGCACCTGTCCCATTTGATACAAAGGGTATCTATTTCCCTATGGACACTTGTGCTGCCATACCAAAGCTGGGAAATGCCAGTAGCATCTGGTAGGGAAAAACCTCTATAGCAGCAATGCTGCTGACTCATGCTTTACAAACCTGGAACATTCCCCAGAAGGCTGGAGATGCAGATTAACTTCATTTCCCTGGACTGGTCAGGGGATTATTTGCCACCAAGTGAAGCCTCTGGATAGTTATGCCCTGCTGACATTTTATGGAGGATATCAGCCTGGAGCTTGCGAGAAATAATGGCCGATTTATATTAATGCATTGGGTGTCAGTCCTAAATCACAGAAGCTATTTACATTTGTTTTCTGAGTCATCCTGGTTCCTGCGATAAGGTGATTTTTCAGTATGTGTGGTTAGGAAATTGGGTTCCTCTTTCCTTTTTCTTACTTGGTGCATATATTTGCTCTTAAAAATGCAAATGTTTGCCCTAATAGGCTAAAAGAAAGTGACCCGGGTTTAAGGAAGTGCCTTTAGCCTTTTAATCAAGGGGAAGAGGTCCATGACTGCTAGGGACAGGGATAGAGTGCAGTGAGGGGGGAGTGATAAGAGAGCTGTGTATTTAAATGTCAGTATAAAACTCCCCATATCATCCAGATCTATGTCTTTCTGGTTCCTGAGTCACCTGCATCCACGTGCCCAAAGGGACCTGAGCACTGCACTGGTGAGATACCAGTCATGCTAAACTGACACCTTGTTTTTGCACTGGAGAAAGCGCCTAGCTCTGCTCTGTAGCAGGGAGCACTGTTGACCCCTCAGTTCATCACTAGTGCTGGTCAGTGTGCTACCAGGCCCCCCCCATGTCCTTCTAACAGCAGTGCACAGCCTACTGACTGCTATTCACTTGCTATTTTACATCCTCTCTGGGCGTCAGAAAGACTGTTATGGTTTTATTGGCATTTCATTTCCAAGCTAAGATGCCAATAGAATTGATCTGAAGTGTCACAGGGTTGGAAGTCTCTCTTGCCACTGTGGACTTCTCCAAATTCCCCTGCTATTTTTCTAACCGTTTTTGACTGAGTTATTGTGGAGAAAGGTCAGGAGTGGAAATCATGGGGCTGTAAGGATCTGGAGATTGATCAAGTTCTGCCTTTGAGCACTAGCACTGGAAACCAGGCTGCCCTGTCCAGGACTCAGCACTGCTGAGTCTTTGCTCCCTCGTATCCAGCCTTGAGCATATACAGGAATCTCTCACTGATAGCTCCAGTTTGCTTTTGTTTCTATCTGAAAGCAAAGGCATCAAAACGCTGTCTGCAGTCACAGCCCACCTGAAGTGGTCAGAGAAGGGACAAACCCAGTGACATTTAATAATGTAGGGCTGAACTACCTTCTTCAGGGTTTCTGTAGTCTCAGCAGTTTAACTGCAATCTGTTGTAAGGGTGGATTTGCTTTGTATACATCTAAAACCCTTTGCAGCACTTCTTCATGTGGTCATGGTGGCCTGGCTGATGGTTTGCGTTAGGGTCCTCCATAATGACTTAATGCAGTATAAACCATGTTTATAACGATTTGGTATGGCTGATACCTGTTTTGGTAACTTGATGTTAAATCAGCACTTTGTTGCTGCTGCAGTTTCAGTCTATGCCAGCAAGTCTGTGTTGCAAGGTCTCATCTGGTGTTATAGCAGAGTGTAATCCTGGCCAGCCATGGAGGTGCTCTGCCTGCTCCTGACCAAGTTGGGTGTAGTCTGACTCCAGATCCACGTGCCTTTCTAAAGTTCATAGGACGTTTGAAACACACGTGCTTCATTTATAAGTGAAACAAAGTGCAGCTGAATGTGCTGTGCGGTGAGCTCCTCACTCATGTGCTTTGCTAGAGCCAGCATGCAGCTCCTACACTGTGTGCTCTGAATCTCTAAAGGACAAGACAACAGTTGAGTAATCTTTTCTTGGGTTTAGCAATATGATGATAAAGCTGAAGGAACATTAGGTGCCAAAGGATGAGTCAAGATTACACTGGTGATTTTTTCTTTCTCAGTCATGGTAAGACAGAAGCTCCAGCAGCAAATTGGGATGCTCAGGAATGTGCTGAGTGCCCACAGGGAAGACAGAAATCTGGGGTATAAAACTCTGTGATCTCTCCCTCACCCTGTAGTCATATATATATGTATATAAGACTACATATATGTACTTATATATACACACACATGTACCAAATGGGCCTCTCTCTTCAAAACTCACTGGCATCCTCAGAGGCTTGTGCTCTCAGCTCCTGGTGCTGTGGGCTTGCTCTGCTCGGAGCTGTGGTTAACATTCCCCTGAGCTTGGGTTCTCCTTGGATGGATATGCAGTACCTAGGCGAATTGAGTCTTCCTTGGAAAGTTGCCACTGCAGTACAACTAAGTATATTAATAATCATCGGAATAAGTATTGGAGCTATTTGTAGTGGTGGTATGTAATGATAATAAGAACAGCAGGATTTGTAATGGCAGCCCTGAGATATGGCCAGAATTGCTCACTGCAGCAACCTTTCTTGCAGGATACACAAAATGCCCTTGAATATTCCAATGAATGTGATTATTCTTAGGTTTGTTGTATTTAGTGTCCATTAGTGAAGATGTCTTTCAGCAAACACTTGTGGAAGTAATTATGAAAAGGTAAATTGAAGACAGATGTATACAACCACTAAAAGTACTTTGTAGAGCTAGCCAGTGTGTGTGAAAACATTAAATACCAACGTGTGCATTACTCACGAGCAGGAAACCTCAGCACTTCAGTGATTAATTACAGAACAGAAGGGATGGAAACCATGCTCCATGATACAAGTAATGCATTCATGTGACTTATGGTTTGCAAACCAAGAACAGTTCCCTGAAAGAGCTCACTAAAGAATAATGGAATTAAAATATCCTCCAACTCTGTGGCTGTATCATAGACAAAAGGAAACTAAGAGACTCCCATTGTGAACTGTTGCACAACTCTGCTGGTTCTCATTCAGTCTGCTGTGTGCCCTTAGTGTCGTGTTTGCTGAAGGGGACATAAGAACAGAGTAGTCAAAGATGAATCCACTTGTGTACAGTTCTGGTGTGCCCAACGTAAGAAGCACATGGAGGGTTGAAGCAAGTCCAGAGGAGGCCATGAGGATGATCAGGGGCTGGAGCACCTCCCATATGGAGACAGGCTGAGAAAGCTGGGGTTGTTCAGCCTGGAGAAGAGAAGGCTGCGTGGAAGAGCAGCTTCCGATATTGAAGAGGGCTACAGGGATGCAGAGAGGGACTCTTTGTTGGGGACTATAGCAATAGGAGAAGGGGTGATGGGTTCCAACTAAAACAGGGCAAGTTCAGGTTTGTTTTAAGAAGTTCTTCCCTGTGAGGGTGCTGAGGCGCTGGCACAGGGTGCCCAGAGAAGCTGTGGCTGCCCCATCCCTGGCAGGGTTCAAGGCCGGGTTGGACACAGAGGCTTAGAGCAACCTGCTCCAGTGGAAGGGGTCCATGCCTGTGGCAGGGGGTGGAACTGGATGAGCTTTAAGGTCCTTTCCATTCCAAACCAGCCTGAGATTCTGTGGAAGACATAGCAATAAGACCGTATTGTCCATCTTTTCTTTCTGTATCTTTTCCTTTCCCTGTTGTAAGGTGATTTGTGAGGGGAGAATCCCTCCACCTTCTGCTGCTTATGGTTAAAATAGAGTTCACAGGGGTTCAGGGCTCTTCTCCTTTATGGGCAACTTGGCAGGTGACTGTAGTCTGTCCCAGAGACATCTCAAGCACTGAAGTCACTTTGGTTACCTTTTGGGTTATGATTTGACGCCACCATGGCTGTGCTGCGAAGTACTTTGTGGCTGTGCAATGCTGAACTTACTCGGTGTTCTTCACCTGTAAAAGGTTATTCTGTGCCCAGCAGGCAACACTTCGGTCTTCAGCCATGGTTTCAGCTTTGCCAAAGGTTTGTGGGCTTCCCTGTAAGACACCAACCTATAATTTGGAAATGGGGACGAGCAGAGAGACCTAAGGAAGAGGGGGATACAGTCAAATTGTTGCATCTCCATCCATATGTTCACTTATGCTTTGTTAGTGTTTTATGTCTTCCAGAGCTCTGTTTATTATGAGGAGCCCTTGTAATACCACTGTCTTGATCCATACAGTACCTTTCTGCAGTATCCAAATGGGCAGGAGAGATAACAAAGCAAATGCTTCTTCCTAATATCGGTGAAGAAGTGCTAAAGTATTTTTTTGGGAGGTCTGTTGGAATAAAGTACTGTGGACAAACTAATTACTGGAATAAATCAGCTTCTCCCTGTACCCAAATGTGAATTTGCCTTTTGTATATATATGTGTGTGAAATCATAATGGAATACAGAAAAGTAGACTTTAAGTCCATAATATTGGGGGAGGGGGAAGGGAAGGATTCACTTAAGCCAGAATTTCACTCAGTTTATGGAGAAACAGTGTGGCTTTCTTTTAGCTTTCTACCTGTGTCAAAGGGGAGGTAATTATTTCCATCTTGTCTGGCAAAAAAAGATTATTTGGGTGTTATGAGATACTGTTACTAAATTAAAATTGATAAAATAATGTTAAAAGTACCTTTACCGGACCTGTCTAACGTCTGTGGAGTTGACTGTTGACTTGAAAAGCTTCAGCCTAAGCTTGTAGTGAAGGGTAGTCCCAGATGCGAGTATCTCCTTTCCATCTGCATTCTGTTTGTATAGTTCACTAATGTGATAAGGGGCCCAAACTGCTCATAAGCATCCTGCCAAAAAGATGTTATCACCTTTGGATTCAATTCATGTTACAGTGCTAATACACCTCCTTGCCATTATGTACCCTTTCTTTTAAGACCAGGGAAAGAAAGAGTTGTACAATAAACAGTGTCATGGGAAAGAAAGTCATATGTTATGACAGAGCTTAAAAAGGCTTTTGAGGATTTACATCTGGGAGTGTTTATGAAAACTGAACCCAGAACGTTTTCATTTCCCAGCAATGCTGCTTGCACAGATCATCAGGAGACAGACATATATAAAGATGAAGTAGTGCAGGATGTCAGTCAGGTGGGAAGCAGGGCACCCAGCCCTTGCTAGAAACCGTAGCTGCTCTGGCCGTGCTTGAAATACTGGCAGGCAGGAGCAGCAGGCAGGCAGTGGCACTGTCTTGTGCAGGTTGGCTGTAGGAAGGTTAAGCCTAAGGATGGAGGTAATCCTTACAATCTTAGAAGCCTTGGTTGTGCAATGTCTGGGGGGGAAGGGTCCATCTGACCAGACAGAAACTTGCTGAGATGGGCTTCCGCACCAGCCCCCCGATGCCTCCCATCTGGCTTTTCCACTTATCTTTAGCTGCTGGTTTCTCAGGCTCATCAGCGCCATTGCTTTTGCTAAAATGCTCCCTATAGCAGAAACTGGCCTTGGATCCGAGGCCCTTGGCTCTTAGTGCAATTAAATCATTCACTGATCCACACCATTCAAAATTCACTGCAGCCTGCCCACTCTGGCCACCCTGTTTGACACGAGCAACTTTCTGTTTCCTTTTCCCTGCCTGTCACTGATTCTTTCTGTACAGAAGGTCTGCCTGGGCATGGCCTGCTTCTCTGAAGTGGTACTGGCATCACTTGTACAGCCCTTTGCCATCCATGGCAGCTTGCCTCTGCTGAGGCTCAGAAAGCTGGTCAACCCCTGGGCTTGCCAGGCTGAGCGCTGCATTCCCAATGGAGCAAGGCACAGAGGTGTTAGCTTATCGCTGCTGGGCAGGAGCATCCATCCTGGGCTCTGCTTTTTTGTGCTCAATGAGAGAATGGGCAAATTTGTAAATGAGAGCATGGAAGGAAAAACCGTGACCTCTGCGCCTGTTTCAGGTTAGAGGGCTACATGCGATCAGAGCCCGTCTTTGAATTAGCACATGTGGAGAGCTGGGGTGGGCGTCGTGAGGCTACTTATCTGTTTAAATAGACTTGATGGCTATTGTGTGCCTGCCATCTGTCCTCTTTCACACAGGATGACTTCACTTGGTTATTATCTTTAAGCATATCTCACTAGGTTTCTAAACTGCTGGTCAGTCTGCATTCAGTGTTGGATAAAGAAGCTGCCACTTTGCTTAACAGAGGATAATCTTACTACAATAGTGGTAAATGAGCCTTTTCTCCTCCTTTTTTAGCATGAGTACGTTTCTGTGCAAGAAATGTGATTGAGAACGGGGGTCTTTCTACGGCAGTTATCATCTTGATTAGTCCGTGCTTTAAACAGAAGACTGTAGCCATATAAACAGTAGCTGGAGTATTAAGCATTGAAAGCCAAAATGCATTTTATGATTTAATACATTAGGAGGGAAATAAATGCTAGTTTGAGAGAAGAGCAAGTGTTGGACATGGAAGATGCTTCAGGGAACTCTGTAAAAATTTTGCTGGCCAGAGCTGAAATGTTTGGAGTTTTACCGTGGGCTGCCATTAATAACAATGCCGTGGCAAATGTGTAACATATTGCAGACACCGTTCGTTGTGCCAGTTCACGTCCAAATCAGTCTGCTCACCTGCTGTCAGGAGGTGGTACCCATTCGTACACCAGCGGTGGTTCTGCTGTCTGTGCAGCAGGGTTGAGCAGACTGAAGGTCTTTGCATCTCTGGACCAAGTCCAAACCCGGTTACATGCAGCATCTGCAGAAGGTCTGCAGCGCTGCATGAGACTGGGAATAGGAATCAGTCTGCAGTTCATGTTTTATTGATCTGTTCTACCCAGGTGTTCTAAGTATCAGCAATGAAGACTTCTTGAAAGGGCTGCACGTACTGACATGCCCAAGTGAAATTCTTCCCTTTGACAAACTGTCCAAGTCCTGAGGCTTTTAGGAAGAGCAGGAAAACAAGAATATTCTGGAAGATTTCTGCAGGTGTCTATGATCCTGGACCCTGAGCTGCAGGGTAGCCCCCTGGTTTTACAGAGGCTAGAGACTATTGAGTTGTCTTTGGGGGCTTAACAAAGCCTGTTGCTTGGCAGTGCACGTCCATGAATGAAAAATTAGCTCACTCCATAGCAAAATCATGTACAGCTTCCTGTACTGACAGGCTATTGGGAAGGAGTGACTCCTCCAGCATGTGAAATGCAGCAACACTCTCAAGACCTTGCTTCCTTCACCAGACGTGAAAGTTGGGAAGTGGTTGGTGCATTACTGGGTTAATAAACAGCTGAATTTTGAGGTCTTTGCTGCTATGTATTGGTCCTTTTTTGGCAGTTTTCAGTCCTTGGCTCATAGTTATCTGTTGAACTTCTACAAAAGGTTTGAAGTACCCCATAAATCATAGAATCATAGAATAGTTTGGGTTGGAAAGGACCTTAAGATCATCCAGTTCCAACCCTGCTGCCATGGGCAGGGACACCTCCCACTAAACCATACCACCCAAGGCTATGTCCAGCCCAGCCTTGAGCACTGCCAGGGATGGAGCATTCACAACTTCCCTGGGCAACCCATTCCAGTGCCTCACCACCCTCACAGTAAATCCATTCTTAATCCATCCTAAAAGATATATTGTTATGGAGTGCTGTTGAGTCAGAACAAGCTGGGTAGGGTGACCAAGAAACGATTTCCTCCTGATTCTCCTGGTCACAGCTATAGTGTGTCAGGCATCTCTTGCGGGAAGGTGGCTGCTGGAGGGGCACGTGCCAAGATTGGGCCTTGATCTTGCAAAAGGCTTGCAGGAGGTTTGCGGCTTGGAAGCATTGCTGTGAGCATGTGTTTGATGTGCGTTGATAGGGTGAGTGCAAGGAGCTGAGTGACAGTGCTTTGTTTTTTGCAGCAAGCAAGCACTGCAGTCTGTAGCATGGGAGGGCACTTACCAGAAATGAACATTTTAACTTTCTAAAAATCACTGTGTGTGAAAACTTGCTATTAGGGCCAAAGGTGTATTGCACAGCATATGTTATATGAAATTGCTGTAGGCGCTCTGGGTCTTGAAACTGCCAGGAGAGCACTTCAAGGGTGAATCCTATTGGATTTTGTCAAGGCAGAGCTCTCAAAGAGCCTGGGTTTACCTGTTTCCTGGCCTAAGAAAAACCCAGTCGTTGATACTGAAGGCCAGAATCAAGATATAAATGCTTTTGGACTCAAGGCAAAGAACTCCGTGCTATATTTTCCTGCACTCTTTTAGAGAGTTGAGATCCAACAACTGATGTTAACAGTTGAATATGCAGGTTCACCTCCCTGGTGATTGCCCACTTTCATGAATCATCTCACTATGCCATGGCATGGGGTGAGTTTGTGTGTGTGTGTGCAGTCAGTTCTTGTAGGCTTGTCTGCATGCAAAACCTCTACTGTTTGAGCCAGACATGCATTAAGGGGGTATGGATAATTAAAGAAATGTGCATTTTCTTTGTTTATAGGGTCCAAGAAACTCTGAAGTTTCTTTCATTATGGGGCCATATCCCTCTGCTTCTTTTCCATCCATCTGGATCTCGGATCTGGAATGATTTTAATGTTATGTGGGATGTTGTTTGGTGTTGTGTCACTCTTGTGCAGTGGTCTGTGTGGTTTCAGCCTTGATATGCGAGTTCCCGTCTGGGAGAGAACTCTCTCCCTGGGAGAGGGTTAGGGACTGGAGGTGATGTCAACAGGGGCAAATACTCAGCTCCTGTAAATAGTCTGTCTGGATATCTATGTCGAAGAGGGAAGCAGATTTGCTTCCTCTGAGGACATACCCCACCCTGCCACTGGGTCTCTTCAGCTGGTAGCTGTCAGCACACTGTGCACCACAGCTATGAAATCAGCTTGTGATGGATTCCTGAAGTCATCTCTTAGGTCCCAAGTACTACAGGTGTAACAGAATGATCCTTTTCACCACTCTTTTCTGAAGGTCAGGAGAGCACAGGATTAGGGTAAAACAGATTCTCTCCCTCTTCTTATGTATCTTGTGGGAAATGTATGATGGTATCAACAGAACGTGGTCAGAGCCTACTGAAACCTAAGTAAAAACTGATCAGCTTCAGGGGGTTTTGGATTGGGCCCCTAAGGAGCTGCTTCCATCGGTGAAGACAGCACACTTGGCCAGTTTAGATGATGGCATGAGAAGGGCTGTTCTTGCTAGTGGGGGCTTTTTTTGGTGAGTTCCATAGGATGAAGTTAGTGGTTCTTTGGGTTTCATTCTGCTGCCAAGGGAAGTAGAGGCACCTCAGCCCAGCAGCTGGGTAGGAAGGCATGTCAAATGGTGGCTTGCACAACATGCAGAGTGTTGTACAAACTGCAGTTGAGATGGTGTTTCTTATATGACTCAGAAGAGCACTTCGTTTCCACTGCAGTCAGTCTTGTTCTGAGAGAAGATGGAGTAAACATGCATTTTTTAACAGGTGACCTGTGAGATAAAGATGAGGAAAGTTAATTGGAATTGTCACTGCAGAGTCTCTTGCCAGAGACTGTCATTATGCTGGAAGATGATGTTAATGATGTTGGCAGGGTGGGACAATGTGTTATTTAATATTAACTACTAAAATTCCCCTTTGAGTTATTCATTCGTGTTGAAGTGGCAGAGCTTTGGTCTCCTTTGGTTCCCAAATTGCCATTTCCTTGAAAATGCTCGTGGCACACTTGTATTACAACTCTTACATCTAAAAATCTCTAAACATCTGCATTTTCCTGGTGGTATCTATTTATTGGTTGATCATCTTCAGTAAAGTGGTGTAATGACACCCTATACATTGCTGGTGAAGGCGCAGTTGTGGTGTAAGTGTGGAGGCTTTCAGGTGTATGCTATGTTTCTACAGACAAAGATGTTTTAATTCACATATCTATATAGTTACAATGAACGCCTAGGCAGCAATTGTTATGGACTTATCTGAATGTTTAAAGGTCAGAATGATTGGGGGGAAATACCAAAAAGGTTGCTTAAAATAAACTCTGTGTCTTCCGAGTGGTTTAATAGCAACACATGCGGCTGTGTGGGCTCAACCTTAAAACTGAAACTCACGTTGAAATGCTTTGATTTCCATATTCAAACAGATTTGTGTGGTTTTATTGATAGGTTGCAAACAGTACATTAAAGAATATGCTATCAAAATTATTGCACTGTTTCCCACGGTGTAGTTCCTTTCTGTGTATTATTTACTCTTTCCATCTACAGAAATCCCAGTGGCAGAAGTCCCTGCATATGTTCTCCATAAACCCAACAAGGATGTGTATGTGTGTTACAAAGAATAGGGCTCATTAACAGTGTGAAAATAGTGGAAACTTTTGAGGTGGCTTTTAGCTTTCTTGTACATGTTTCTGGGTTCCAGAACATGTTAGAAATGACTGGTTCCCATCTGAGCACCTTCTTAGCTGTTGGAGAATGCTGACAGTTGGATGTGAGCTTTGAACTCATGGCATTCATAGGGCGGGCCACAGTAAATACCCCCCTTTTGCTCTTTTGTGACTTCCTTTAACTGTTGCCAGTTGATGCTGGCTTCCTGTTAAACTACCTCACTTCTGGAGTTTTTTTTTCCCATCAGTTGGTTCTATTAATTAGTAGTAAAAAGTAATATTATGGAAGCAACTTCTGGCAGGATGTCCTTTTGGCTCAGTTATAATCACTAAGCTCTTTGCAGCTGATGTGACAGCATTGGATGTGTATTGTGCTTGTGATTGCAAGCAGCTTGGAAGATGCATGGAGGTGCATCTTTCTGCTGCTGTGCTTTCACCTATGGGTAGCAGGAGCGGAGTGGGGACTTCCCTATCCTCTGATTTGTGTGTAGGGAGGCAGAGGGGTCCATGAAACCATAGTTGCCTTCATGCAAAGGCAGTTCTGTGTAGAACAGAAGAAGCCTTTTATGCCCTTGTGGCTCTCAGACTCTTATATCTGGAAACAAGTCACACACTAGTCCTCACCATGGAAGGTATTGCTTCATGTTCAGTGTAGTTCAATTATTGTTTCCAAAGATAAAATGCCTTTTGCAAGATTTTTTCTGGAGGCAGCAAGATTGGCGTGGATTGTTTGTTTCCTTTAACAAGTTAATTTAATTTTCTTGCGAATAAGAAGATTGAAACAAGTAATTCACAGCATGAAATTTATCCAGAGAAGAAGTCCCTCTTCCAACCCCTTGAGGCGTGTAAGCACCCTTTAGACTCTTAGCATTAAACCAGCTGTGTGGATGTGGAGTAGTGTTAAACTGGTTCTTCATTGACTGTTAATCAACAATGGAAAGTCAGTGAAGCAAACTGATTACAAGTGCACACATAAATACGGGAAACAGTTTTTGCAGTAGTGTTTTCTTGCTTTTAACAGTTACCTTCGTACCAGGTGAATGCTCATCTTTATTTCAGCATTTCTTTGTTTTGCTTTCCTTGGAGTTTGTGCTGGTCGATGAAATCCTCTTCACCTGTTCAAGTCGTTACTTGTGAAGCTGGGACTAAGGGATGCTATCTCCTGCAGCCATTGAATTGAAAATAGCATGGCTAACTTTGCAGAGTGAGCCATTGAGGTATGAGAATGTAGAAACATTATTTTATCCAGTAATCACTGATTCGGAAGTGGTTGGGTTTCTGTAGCTGTGCAGTTGCCAAGTAGAGGTTGGTGACAGCAGGAGGATGTAGCTTGATTAAGGCAAATTGATTATTTATCCTGTGGCACTGAGCACGTGTCCTGGGTTACAGAAGATTCATTCTGTCTTCTGCTTCCCAGACTTCATGGCCCTACTGTCACACGTGTTCAGGATGAGTTCTGTCCTGTCCATATTTACTTCTGGTGGAGCCTGTTATTGAGACACCTTATGTCTCTACAGAATTCAGACATACATTCTTGGTACTGTTCTTTTGGTGGCAGCTTTTTCTCTCCTTATGCCTTTGCTTTTCCTGACTGAAGAGCATCATGTTGTCGTTCTGCCTTTGTAAGTCTGACTGGACTTAATTGTTGGCAGGAGGCCTTTGAACTTTCTTAGCTTTAGGAATTAAGGTCTTCACTATCGCTGTCATCAAGCTGGTGTCCAGCACTCATCTATGGGTTCTTTTACCTGGCTGTAGTTACCTTCAAGTAATTTGGGGCTAATGCCCCCATGACTGGCATATAGCAATTGCATAAAAGATGATGACAGTCAATACAGAGAGCAAAATACATCTTCATGAAAATATGCTCAGCCAAGAGGCAGTTCATTTTGAAAATCATTTTAATTGGTTTGGAGTAATTTGGGGTGAGCTACTTCTTCCCATGGCATATGTTTGCAGGGAAATGGGCCAGCTCTGTAACAAGCCACCAGAAAGTTGGCAGTACATATGTGGATGCAAGGGGCTCGGAGGATGAAGCCTTAATAAAGGCTGATACTACCTGAATAATCTCACAGAGGCTCAGTTTGGGTGCCTTGTAGTTTCCAGGAGTACTGACAGTTCTGCTGCTGTGACCAGGTATTGTACTGGTGATCAAACTTAGAGGTCTGCCTGAAGTAGCTTCTGCTCTGAGGCCATATCCTTGGCTGATACAGTCTAGAGTTGTGCCATTTAGGTCACTCTGGCTGGTTTGACTTGGGTCACGTAACAGTGTACCTCTTTAGGCAGAGATACAGCTCAGTAGGCATTGAGAAGTGTAGGTGTGATTAAGATAGGTGCAATTGTATTGCTAAGGTACAGTTGGCTATCTGATCATGAGGGGCCAGACAAAGCGCCCTGCTGCTCCATTGCTCATTTCCTGCTTTCATCTATTTCCCCAATTCCTGCAAAACCCAGCAAAGACTGTTTCTTAATGCCTGAGAATGAGCAGCAGTAAAGCACTGGGATTTCTAAGTCTGCATTCGAAATGCCATGCCTTCTAATCATCTCAGAGCGACAGACATGAAAGCTCCTACCAGAGAGATGTCACGAAAGGTCGCGCGTTTTCCTTTGAATAATGAGCAGTGCTTTTAAAGGAGCTTAAGATAAACTTCAGGCCTGTAGCTCATATGATCTGTTTACTGCAGCCCTTAGCTAAGCAGAAGCAGTGATTCTGTTGTTACAGCCCAGACTGAAACTCAGGAAATCTTGTGTGCACTTCCCTGTTGTGCTGTAGAGCTTGTGCGTGTTTCCAGGCAAAGCGTTTTGTCTTCCTTGACCTCAATTCATAGCCTTACAAAGAAAAATGGATGTAACATAACGCAGTTCTTAAAACTGTTTTCCTTCAAGATGCCTCCAAAGATAATCCTCCAAAATCAGTAGAGCAACAGCTGGGGAATAGGGGACAGGTTATGGAAGACCAACTCACTTTGCTTATGCTTTTCTAGTGCGGAAGTTTGCCCTCTGTAGAACTCATAGGTTCAGGGGTGCTCAACCAAGAGCAATCCCTGAACTTTGGATGGAGGACTGCAAGTGTCATTACGTCCTCTTGCATGTGATGTGGTGGGCAGAACATGATTCTGGCATTGGAAGTAAGGCCCGTACTTGTGGCATCATGTTATATCCCTAAGCAATTGCAGTTCATCTTGTTCTTTTAAGGAGATTCAGTATCTCTTCACATTTACGGAAATAGTTTCTGAGCTAGAGGGTGGCTTTTAAAATTGTAATATCCCCAAAATAGAAAGTATAAATTTTGTTAGCAAATGCATCAGTGCAGAAATTGAGATTCTTCTTATTGCTCGTTGCTCTCCATGAGTGTTTTAAAACAGCTTCCTATTGCTCTGTAATGTTGTCTCCAGATCTGTGAATCCATTTTCAAATGTGTGGATTGAAAGCGAATCGGGGATGTAAAGAAAAGTATCTGTTGGGGGGCAGAAGCACTGGTCCCTATGTAGTTGAATTTTCTTTAGGACTTCCCGTACTGTGTGCGACTCATTTGGCATGAGGTCTAAATTGTGCTAAAGTACCTTAAAGCCTCTGTTATAGAAAGCTGCAGCCCCTGTGGTCAACTGGGTCAGTAACCTTTGGGTTTCAGGCACTTTAATCTTTTTAAGGTATTTATGTTACACGGCATAGCGTTATAAGGAGGCTATTGTGGACTTGTGTGTAATGAGCTTCTGTTTTGAAAGTTGCCCAGGTTTTACATGCGAGCTCTACAAAAGAGGTGAGTTTGCTGTGTAAATTAGGTAATAAAATAGTTGGTTTTAAAATTGTTCCAACAGAAGTTTAGTGTTAATGGCTTTGCTATGACTCATAAAGTCCATAGTCTGAAGGTCAAACTACTATTTTTGTCTTCATGAAAGTATTGCAATCAGTGTTGTCTTTTGTTGGAGAAGGCAGGGCGCTGTGAAGAGCCGGTGCAGCCTGGCACTTAGGTAGTCTTCAGCAAGTGAAGTACAGCTTTCAGCCTGTAAATCATTTCCTGAGATTGGTCAGCTTAGGAAATAGCATTATTCCTTGAATGCATTTTGATATATTCAGGAGCATGTGGTGCTGAGAGGGAATAATAATTTTCTTTACAGGGATTTAATTTCAAGAGGGTAGAAATCTGTATTTGCCCTCCTTTTCTTGTTGGCTTGCCACTTGCGAAGTGTTTTCAGATGCGCCATACAGTTCTTTTTGAGGGAAGAAATAAGCCATCTAATGCTTTCTACTGTGTTGCGCCATGGTTTCTCATCTCCTTAGCACTGCCTGCTTGCTTAATCATAAGCTAATTGAAGTATAATAATGGAGCACTCTTTTGAACTGCTCATAAATAAAGGGAATTATCAGAGAAAGGGGGAACTGTGGGCATTGTGGCCAGCAGTATAATCTGTGCCTCCTGCAGCGTTTGTAGTTCTTGGTGGGCTTGTCTCATTTTGCATAGTCACCCACAACAGGAGGGAAAGGGATAGATACAGCAGGAAGTTGAGAGAGCACCAGGACCCTTTGAACTTCCTCCAGTTTGTGTTTCGGTGCCCTGTTTTGCACTAGTCTTGTATTGCAATGTTGTTAGCTGTCCATCAGTTGTTGGGAAACATCAGTGGATGAAGCCTATGCTGAGGTGCAGGGCTTCACCCTCTAAGCAATGAAGCCTCCACGGAGGAATGCTGACCAGCCCATCCCAAACTCACTGCTGGAACCAAGGCCTTTCATGTTAACCTGATCTCAGCTGATGCTCAAAACCTCCTTAATTTGCAGAAAGCTGGCTTTGCAGCTAAGGGCAGTCACAATCACAGGCTCATCTTAGCAGAGCAGTTGTCTGTAACAGAGGACGAAGTACTGATGTCTGTAGGATTTCTAGGCCATCCATGGGAAGTGCAGGAGCCTCCACACAGCTTCTGACTTCTAACAAAAGGTTTTAGCATTACTTCTTAACTATGTGGACAAAAAAGTGCAGCAGTTCCTCGTGAATGGGCAGTACAGTGGCCTCCCAATGCCGGCAGCTGCTATTAGGTTAGATGTTGTGAAAGCTGGAGGGTGTTTTGTTAAAGTAAGCCAAGTTATCTGAGATGAGTGCTCTAAAAGGAAAACACTCCTGGTTTCAGAGCCCCTCAACTTTAATAGGGACACACAAGTGTGTATTCTTTATAAGCTTGCTGGCCTCAGGGTGACCTCAGCTAGCCATCTGGATCCCTATTTCTTAATAACATATCGCCTGTTCAATTTGGCTTTTATGAGTTATAGCTTAAGCTATTAAATACAGAACATTTGGTTTCGGAGGGACTACATGATTTTCAAATAAACAAGTGGTCGGAAGATCTATGTTACAGGAAAGAGTCCTCACAGCCAACTCCTCTCCCAAATGAAAGCAGGTCTGGTTTTCCTGTCTTATCTTTGGGGAAAGTAGCAGAGGACTCGTTTCCCACAGTTAGGTTTGGAGTAGATGTTGAAGGTAGTAGCGAGTTGAGCTCAAGGGATTTTTCCTTAATCAAATTCCAGTTTTTTTAAGCAGAAAAAAGCTGTTCAGAAAATGAAAACTGTTCTTGGGAAAGGATTAGTTCCGAAACTTCCCATTCCTGAAAAAAATCCTCCCTCTTAATTCTGATTTTAGAATGCCTTTTTTTAGGCATGCTGCGAATGGGAGAAAAAGGTCATTCTGTTTGGAATAGCGCGTATTTCCGAGGGAAAACTCCAAAAAACAAGTAAAACCCAGCTGAAACGTTTGAGTTGACCAAGGCTGAAATATGCAGTGATGGGGGCCTTTTGGTATCTTGAGCTTGGATTGAGAAGACATTTCAGGAGCCTTATGGGACCACAAAGTGATCTCTGCCGGCTCTGGCTGCTGCTGGTCAGTGCAGCACCACACCAAGCAGTGCTGATCCACTCCCAGGAATTCCCACTTGGTTCAATGCAGCCCAGTAAGGAAACATTAACTCCTATGTCAAAGCCTGGCTGCTTTGCCCAGCACCTCAGCCCAGCTGAAAATGTTCCTGTTTGAGCAAGGCTCAATGGCTCAGGGCGCTGGGTCCAATCAGCCTGAGGGGACCACTCCAATAGCTGCCCATTTACGAGCATGGAGAGAACCAGGCAATGGTTTCTTTCAAAGCAAAAGAATCAGCAAATTGAAATTAGAAAAGAAAAAAAGGAAAAGGAAAGGAAAAGTAAAAGGGAAGGTGGGGGAAAGGAAAACTAAAATGTATTGGTCAAATGGGCTAGCAGCAAGACTTTTGTCACTAGCTTTGTTTATGGGCACATTATTTCACTCCAGACCTGCTCTCTGTGTCCTGAGCAGAAAGAGCCCTGCAAGTGAAGTGGGATTTCTCTCCAGAGCAGACAGGCAGAGTGGATTAATGACAGGATGCCAGTACCCACTAACCCAAACACAGCTGGGGATTGCGATGGCTGCTCCCAGCTGAGGCTGGCCCTTTGTGCCTGCTGCTTGTGATGCTACTGGGCGCTGAGCCTGGCTGGGGCTGTGTCGTGAGACTGCATCCCCTAGAGCCTATGCAGGGTGAATGAGCTGGGGAGTGGGTGCCTGGGCCCCAGGGGACAGAGGGTTCAAAGGTTTCTGCTGTGAGTTGGGCTCCGGAGGATTTATGTAGTGTGTAGATGGAAGGTGACGCACTCGCTGGGTGAAATGATCTAAATTCTGCTTCTGGAAATGGTTTACAGATCCATTCTGGAGAGAAGATTGGAGCCTGATCCTGACAGCCTCTTGGGAAGCACCCCCAGGCTGTTTTGGAACCTCTACCCCAGCTGGCAGTTCTGCTCTGTAGCAGCTCTCTGCCCAATCCCAACCCTGCATTTACAGAATCTGGGGGCTGAGGCTTTTAAGGACTACAGTGCATATGGCAGTCTCTTCAGTCAACTTTCCTACTGTGGTACCTCTGAGGACCACGCAACTGTGGTACTTGTGGGACCCATGTCCCGTAAGCATCACTGATCTTTTAGTGGAATTGGCATTTCTCACCAGAGACCTGATTTTTGGAAAGTCTCATTTGAGTTTGCTGCTCTTTAGAGTTTAACAAAGAGGAGGGAAAAAATGGGTGGACGACAGAATGACGGGAAACAGGAGAAGGGTGCAAGGCTGGATATTGGTGTGCTGGTACCAACTAGCCTGTGTTCTGGGCTTGAAAATGTGGCTGTGGGTGAGTCCTGTTTCACAGTGGAAAACATATCTTCCTGGCTGGGTCTGGTATCGGAGTCTCTCTGGCGTGGAGCGCTGCTTACTTACTTTATTCATCACCAGGTTACTACTTCTTCCCCAAAGCAGGAGGCAGATGCATGCTAAAAGGAATTTTATGGCAGATGTGGTTGCTTCAGCAGTCCCCATCCTAGGAGGGACAGTCCACTTCAGGAGCATTGACATTGGCCAAGCAGAGAATAAAGTGCTGCAGCTGTATTTCAGGTTTGGGGGTAGATGTAGTTGAAGTGAGAAGAAGCTGAGATTTTTCAAAGATGAATTACAGCAAGGCATGCACATACGCGGGCTTCTGTCTCCTGCCGCTACAAGCGGCATCATGGAGTGTGCACTCCCTGGTGGTTATGTCTGGCTGTTTGTGCAGTGCTTCTCCCATGCCCAGTCTTCCTTCCCGATAGATAAAACCCATCAGCATTCACTGTCATGACTAACCTGTTTCTCTGTGGTGGTCTCCCCTGTGAAAGGGCAGGGAGACAGACCATATCACAGGACTGCAGGGGACTCGGGTCACAGCTCAGTGTGTGAAGTGACCCAGTGACATGGTGGGGGTGAGCTGAGATTCAAGAGGAATGGCAAAGTCCAACAGCCGAGGCACATGCAGCTATTTCCCCCATCACTCTGGCTACCAGGCAGGGCACCTTCTGCAGCAGAGTCAAGGACATGGCCTGGAACAACTCTGTCTTAACAATAGAGAAGATATGATCCATCTTGCCTTGGTTAGACTGTGCCTATCCAGAGCCTCTAGACGGTGCTGGTCCTGTCCTCAAGGGCTACTCTCATCCCCTGCCCCCTTCTAAGCCATCTCTCACTTTGGATCCTTGCTGCAGTCCCTGGTGAGGTCTTGGCTGTGGTCTCTGGTGAGCTCTACCTTGGCATAGAAGGGAGGCTGGCACTTGCCAGGATAGAAGTCCAGTCTCTAGATCCCTTTTGGTGAAAGCACCTGAGAGGCTTCCCCAGAACCTGTGAAGCTGCCCAAGGGAGGTGTTTGGTGGGCTGTGTGCTATTGTCCCATTCGGCTGATAACAGTTTGTAGGTACTGTTCCTGGGGTGTCTGGCTGGGATGTGCAGGGGGTGATGGAGCCTTTCCAGAGGGACACACGTGGAGGCAATGACAGCAGGAGAGGATGTCTGGAAAATCCCCAACAAAGCAAGCAAAAAGCTTCCATTTGTCAACTACCGAAAGACTTTGGTTTACTTAATTCCCCTTCACCCTGTGACAGGTGACTTGTGCATTCCAGATTGCTAATGGAGATAAGCAGTTTAGAGGTGATTTAAAAGATAAAAGGTTTAAAGCCTCTGGGGCTTTTGCTCTGCAGTTGTGCATGGGAAATGCATGTATTACTGGAACGTGTGTGAAATGGGTCTGTAGTGTGATCGTGAGCGCAGCAATGTGGTTTGTACCAAAATAGTGCCAGTAAAACTTCCATAAGGCACCATGGGATGTGGTCAGTCCCCCCACACCACTGCTTGGCTGGGATGCTGTAAACTGGGGAGAAGGAAGGAGCAGAAATACAAAGTATGGTACTAATATTTCTTCAGAAATAGGCTGGGAATGCCTGCTGACCTATGCTGCATCCCCTGCCATGTTTGTTCCCAGGTGGAAGTCTTCAGGCAATCGGTTTATGCCCATTGGGCATCTCTGGTGGCACATACACCGCAACATTGGAGCTGTGCCTTCAAAGATGTGATCTAGACAATGTCTTCTGTGCCCCTTCCTTATTTAATTTGGTGCTTTAGGGCTTATTATCTCAAATATATCCATCTAAACGTAAAACTGCAGCTTAAACTGTTACTATGGGTACCACTCAACTGCTCTCTGCTCCTCAAAGTTAACTTTGGAGCCTTTAAGATTAGAGTTAACATACAGCCAGCTGATCACAGAAACCTATGGACCAGTTGTAGGCTAACGTGGCTTCCCCATGCAGCCCCAGAGCAGCCCTGAATCCTGAACTGTTGCTCTTCTCCTGGCATCATGTAATTCGTGTTAGCTGGCACATTGGGAAAAGGCTACACTTGGTTGCTACAGGGTTGTAGAGTTACACACTGTGTTGCATCAGGGGCAGTGCTGGGGATATATGTTTGACCTTATTACTAGAGGCAAGAGCTGGTTTTCTCCCTGTCTCAGGCAGTAACCCACGCTTACCCCACAGTAAGTGTCAGTCTACAAACCTGTAAAATGGGATTTGCTCACTTTTCCATCAGAATTGTCTTCTGAGGTTTGACCCTCACAATTATATCACACTGACGAAAAAGTAAACCCAACCCGAGTGAAAAAAAAGTGGCATGTTAATTGTGTCCTACTTGCATTTCCATCACACCTGAAATACTGAGTAGGCTCTTGGGTAGGGGAGGTACTGAGGGAATTTTCTGTCTGCCTAGTACCTCACAGGAAAATCTTCAGGATCAGCAGAACTGGTGTGTTGGAAAAGGATCTTGGAATCACAGAATAGTTTGGGTTGGAAGGGACCTTAGAGATGATCTAGTTCAAACCCCATCCAAGCAAGATCCTCAAGCAAGAGGATGGAGCCGAGCCAATGTGGCAGCTCATGCTTCTTAACCCTTTCTCCTACATCCCTAATTTCTCAGCTGCAGAAAGCCCCCTTCCTGCCCCTTAAGACCACCAGAAGTGGTGAAAGACGCCTGTGCTGTCCTGTGGAAGGCAGTTGTTGCAGCTGCCTTGAGTGTCCACCTCCATCCACCCCACACATGGGCTATACCTGTATTACAGTCCTGGGTGATGCAGGGAAAGGAACCCCACCTTTAACTTCAGACAAGAGAGCACAGAGCTTAGCATGGCGTGATGAGCTGCTGCTTTCCCTCTGGGGTGAATCTTCTGCCAGGACAGGGCTCAACACCAGCAGCTGAGAAGATGCCGTCGTTGCTGTGGGGTTGAAGTGGTCCCTGGAGCAGCAGTGTCAACAGTGTGGACCCATGGCTGATCTGTGCTGTGTGCTCACACCAGGCTCATCCAGATGTGCAGGCTCCTGTCTGGGCAGTGCATCTCCAGCTTCCCTAAATCCATGCTTAGCAAAGCTGAAATGGCTCTACCCAGCCATGACTCTTTGTCCCAACACTTTGTCCCAGCTCCTCAGACCCTCTTCTTCCTTCCTTCCTTCGTCTCCTTTTCCTCCTTCCTAATTAACGTGCTGAGGGAAAGACTCCTATGGTGCTAGTGTGCAGCAGCTCGGCTCTCAAGGCTTTTGTAAAGAGGTGAAAGGCAGTGGCTGATTTTCTCTGTTGATAGTGTTTGCCTTTCATGGCTGAGACAGAAAGCCTTCTGCAGTCTTGGCACATCATGGCTTTATTTGCTGCAAGAGCTCTGCTTGGGAACAGTCTCGTTTCAACGCACCCTTTTGGTTTTGCATTCATGAGCTTACTGAAGGCTATGGCTTGTTTTGGAAAGTGTTGTTAGTCCAAAACCAGATTAAATGCTGTGTTTCATGGGATGCATGTAGTACAGTGCCCTTATTCTGAAGCAGGGTTGGGGTCCCCCCCCCCCAGTTCATTTAGTGTTTTCAAGGTCTTGGCCCCGAGATGGTAAGGGATATGCAAAGTAATGTCCCAAATGAACAAGTTTCCAGCTCCCTATGGAAGCCTGTGTGTGTGGTGCTAGACTGAAGTGTGGAAGCATGTCTTGTGGTGTGTGGTACTGAGGTGAGGACGGCGTGCCCCTAATCAGTGGAAGATTTCACAGTCCCAGGTCTTACCAAAGTACTTTCTCTTGGCTACCAGCGTGCTGGGTTCCTGGTTTCTGTTTCACTAAATGGCTGTGGCACACAGTCCTTGTCCAAAAAGGGTTCTTGAGTGAGCTTTTCCTCTCCCGCACGTGAAGATACAGCTTGTGCCCATGTAGGGTTTTGATGGGTATCTGAAATAGATGAGGCTTCTTAAAGCAAATGGCAAAAGCTATCATTGCTATGCCAGCAGTGAGAGCCTTACAATGGCCCTTCTCCTGGAGGCCAGATTCTTCTGTGGATGAAGCCAGCCAGAGCTGCAGCCAAAGGGGGTGTCAGGAGGAACTCAAAGTGACCTGAGCCCATCCTGCTTTGCTGATGAACTGAGAAAAAACTAGGGCAGCAATTCGTTTTGCAAGTCTCTTAAGCTATCATAAGGATTTATAGGAACTCATTATACAATAAATTATAGATATAAAATAGCAGGTGGCACATCTTTCAAGCATTATGCATTAAAATTCGTCTTGACAAGACCAGGAAAACAGCCCCCAGACCTATCTTCACTGAGCAACTACAAAGGAAACAAGTTGTGGTGAAGAGAAATGGAGTGTTAATGACAGGACTGTGCAAGTAGTCGCGGCAAAATGCCTCGGCAGTAATTGTCATCAGAACCATTTCTTTCCCTGCTATTTATGAAATCAGATACACTGTTAGAGACACCATTTAGAAAGCCCAGACACCGTGTATTTTCATCAAATGTACCAATTGCCTCCATCTCTGAGGTTCCTGAAACAAACCCCCTTGGGGTCTTAGCTGGGCTGCTGCATGCAAGCTGTGAAGATATTGATATACTCATTTTATCCTTCTCTTTCCTTCTCTGTTTCCTTTCTTTATTCCTTATTTACTGGCAGCCACTAATGTAGCCAAGTTTCTTCCGTGTCAGAGGGTGAGGAAACTGTTTCCTCCCAAGCCACTTATGCTGATGCTGCTTACCTCGACTTCCATAAATGATTGAGCAGTGTCTCCTGTCTGCAGAGTAATTCAGGCTTCAGTTTCTAAGTTTCTTGGATGCTGAGAGAGCTTTTCATCTTCCCCATCTCCTCCTCAGAGGTGTACCCAGCCTGCCTCTTGTCTCCTCTGCCTTCATGGCTGTGAGCTGCATCCCCAAGATGCTTTTCCCCATGAATAGATTTTCTCAACTTGTGGGGCTTTCTTTTAAACTACTGAAACCTTTGAAGTAGTTATTACAGTGAAAGGAGGTTGCTGTAGTCACTGGATGAGCAGTGGGAATGCTCAGCCAGTGAGCTGGCATCAATGCTGAGAGTGGCATTGGACTCTTGATTCTCGAGTTAAGGCAGCATCCTACTGCAGTCCTCCCTCAGTTTCTGGGCCGTGTCTGCAGGCAGGGGAAGCTACTGACTTCTGCTCATGGTTAGCAATTTACACCAGCGGAGCCTGGCCTCTGGATTGCCTCCTTTAGCAGCAGTGCTTGGAAGAGATTTGCTCTCCACACCCACACCAGCTGCAATTCAGATATGTTTGACCTTCATTCCTGAGCACTGTGGAAACTCAGTAATAAATATGTGGTGAATTGTGCCCTCCAGGCATCAGGTTATTTTTCTTTGCATCCCTTTGAAAAATGTTTGTCATTTTAAGTCTCTGCTGGTGAGGGGAAAGCGTGGGGGGCATAGAAAGTAGGAAGGAGGAGGAGAGTGTACTCCTAAAGGAAAAGCTATGTGGAAAGCTTTGGTGCTAATGGATCAGGTCCATTTGCAGCCTTAGTATTTGCAGACATACATGTGTAATGCACTGTTGGGCAAAACACTAAATGCTTAAAAGTAGTTGGTGGCAATTTAGGTTTTTACTGTTGTTTGCACTCTGCTCTGAGGGAATATGTCGCAAAAAAGAAGCCCCCATATGGGAGAGTTTGTACTCTTAGCTGTGCAGTTGGGCAGGAGCTTGGTGAAGCCAATGGAGCTGTGCAAGCAGGGTCAGGGCTTCAGGTGGGTGGGCTGACCCGTCAGGATAATAGCACGGCTCTTTCCTGAGGGGAAGAAATGGAACAGCTTAGGAAGAGTACGCACTTAGTCCTTATTATTTTCATCACAGATAACTGTGCAGAATGGGTGTGTTGTTGGATGGGTGATCCAGGAGTCTTTGAAAAAGTCCCCGAAAATGAAAGAAAGGGAAACAGCTCCTGTAAAATGCAGATACATTATTCTTTATTTGAATGAAATGTATAAATCTATCAAGCCAGGGTGGTTTTTAAAGTTTAATAAGAGGAGAAGTAGGAGTAGGTGTGTGTTAGTGAAGAATAGCTACAAATACCTTGCGCATAAAAGCAAGACTTAGTCCTCTGGTGCGTGTGTATATATAGGCACATTGGGGGTTTTTTTCTATCAATTTTTATAGGTAGATGTCAAAGTGTTTAACAAAAAGAAGGAAATGTTATCCCTAATATATACAACAGGGGAAGTTAGGATGCAGTCAGTGACATGCTCTGCCCACAGGGTGAGTGGGAGAGGCAGAGTAAACAGGTACCTATATCCATTTGATGCTAGGTCACAGTGTGTCTGGCCTAGAGCTGTCTAGACCTGCATAAGTCTGCACCAGCAGAAACCTGTATGTGCTCTTCAGCGAAAGGAAATGCTTTCTGAGTCTGTGAATGAGACTTCAGCAAGGTGTCTGCATTGTGATAAGCTTCCATGGTCTTGATAAAGTTTTCCATATCCAAGACTGAAGAGTCTCTTGATGGCAGCTTCCCATTAGGAGTGGCAGTCAGCTTGTCTGAGGTGTGCCCTGTCCCTGGGAAGGGCAGTGCTTGGAGCAGCCCACGTGCTGTCCTGGCTCTGGTGCATCAGCAAGCCAGCATTTTCCTGCATCAAAGCATGAAGCTTTTCTAAAGACTATACCAATTTCAGTGTCTTTCTTACTGGGATAGTTCCTCAGGGGGTTCTGTCTGAAGCAAGAGGGTCGGGGAGTAAAACAAACTAAAAGAAACCCTTCCTAACACGCTCTGTACTGTGGTCGTTAAAAGATGCTCATAGGAAGTCAAAAACCACATTCATGCATGTGGTGCCAGGTTCTGACCACGCACTTGGATGTTAACTTCTTGCTTCCTTAGGTAACTGCCCCAAGCACAGAGCTGCTTGCTCCTTGGTGTGGGGGGATCTCTAATCTGTTTTCTAGGGGAGGAATCCTTGAAACATCTCATTTTCTTCCTGGTCAGCAAGAGGTGGAGACGCTGATTACAGCCTGTGCCCAGCAAATTCCTGGGGCAGCAGAACTGCCTCCTGCTTCTGGCATCTGTATTTGGATTGTCTGGTATTTTTGGTATTCTGCTGCTGGCTAAATTCGCACTTACTGCAGTAGGCCTTTAGTGGGGGGGGTTCAGTTCAGCCTATTAGAGTGCACGTTTAAGGTCCTTTCCAACACAAACCATTCTCTGGTTCTGTGTTCAATGGTGGTAAACCGAGCACAAAGCAGAAGTTTTGATGTCAAAATGCCATCTGATCATCGGGCACACCTGCTGCAGGTGTGTCTTTCTGTTAGTGTTCCTGTTGAATGCTTCTGTCTTCTGCTGTTACCTCTGCCAAGAGGCAAGCGTCCACCTCCCCTGATTCTGGCTCCATGGCATTGCTTTGCACCAGTGGCACATCAGAGGGCTGTTGGGATGCTGAGTGCTCAGCACTCAGCTGTCGAGAGCATCGATCTTTTTGCTGAGCCAGAGCAAATTTAATTAGCTTATTTTAGCATTCCTCTTCATCCTGCGGGGGGGTAGAATTGATGCTGGCTGGAGCCTCATCTCCACATAGCTCACTTAGGGTAACTAATTATTGCCCTTAAGTGAACGGTGCGCTCTGATGGCAGCCTCGGCAGCAAGGTAGAGCAGTCACTTCCCATTTATTTGCTGTCATAACCATCTGAAACCTTCCCCCTTCAAGGCAGCAAAATCTTTCAATTCCTGCTGGTTTTTAACTGGGCAGACTGGTGGAAAGCTGTAGTTAGCACAGCCCCATGTCAGTGATATGGTGTAGGCAAAGAGAGTAACTCTGTGTCGAAGGATGAGAATCCAAGCTTGGAAACAGGAAAAGTGTGAACTTCGGCTTAAGGTTGGTCCCCTTTGTGTATATGCATTATGATTCTCTTCAATTCTATACTTATGCCTTATTTTTCCTCTCTACCTTAATCCTATCCTTTTAAACTTGATTTTAGTCATGTATTTCTCACTAATCTTAGTGCTTGGAAATGCCTCGCTTGTTCTTGCTGAACCTTTAAAAGAAACAACTCCCAAAGAGAAGCATTGGCTTGAGTCAGGTATCATATACGGGGAATTAAGTTCTGCACAATTAAAAGCAGCCTGGTTACAAGCATCTGAGAGGGTACTTAGGGGATACTCAAAGATACATGTGGTAAAAAGGGCCCTCTGCTATACAAGTGGGGCAAGAAAAATAGTTTTAAGAAGAAAATGGAGGAGTTCTCTGCATTGATATTTTTGGCTGCTGGGAAGTGTCATGCTGGGAAGTCAGTGGGGGGCTCCTGATCTTCTTCCATTACTTTCTGGGCATCTTGGCAGACACTTCCCTCATTCCTGCCTGAGATGCTCCTGCAGCAGAAGCTGTGATGTAGCAGCCTGCCAGGTCTCCCAGTGGAGGGGGGCTGGATGGGGTGTGCTGTGCTCCATTTTCCTTCCCTGAATCCAGGGAAGGTGGTGTTTTGGAGTCATTGCCAGCTTTTCTTAGGGCAGGCCTAAGGATTTAGCAGCTCCTTGGTGGTCCCAAAGCAGGCTGGGGATAACAGGGATGCGAATCTAGTGAGCCTTGGGAAACAAAGCTGAGAGAAAAAGGCTGGAACGTAAGCGTACAGCATCTTGTAGTTCTCATAGTGTTGAGTTTATGTGAAATTCACTGAACAGAGACTAAATAGAGCATGTATTTCTTTGTTTCTTTATAGGAACAGAGAGTTTCCCTTGTTTAACAACCAGACACAGCATCCTATCATCTGCTTAACCAGGTATGACCTTTTTACTTGTTGTCATACTTTCACAAGGAGGCTGCTTCGACAGACCAAAGAGGCTTGAGAAAAGAGCAAAACCAAAACTCCTCTGGCTCCTGGAGGACTTTATTCCTCTGGGGTTGGTTCCTGCTTTTGTAGCCACTGTACCCATTGTCAAAGCGGCTGTCTTCTTGCTTTTGGCTTAGCAAGAAGTTGCTTACAGCTCCGGGTGGGAAGGGCCTGAGATGGTGTTGACACAAGGGCAGAGCAGCTGAGGTTGGTGACGGTGTTGCTGCACACTACTCTGGTGTGTCATGTCTTGCCACTGCAGTGCAGTGAGCTGCACCACAGAAAAGATGAGAACAGTGGCAGAGTAAGGGCAGGCACAATACTGCCTCAGCTCCAGAACTGAAAATGGTTGGATTAGATCAAAGGAATGCACTTTTTCTCTGCTTTGGAAGAGAGAAAACTTTCAGGAGACCACTTTCTCGGCAGACTAAAAACAAGCATTAGAGAGAGCATGTGCTGCCTGTGTCGGTTGTTTGGACAGTGTTTCTGTATGCACGTGTATTCATTTCAGTTTGATTTACAAGTGAACATAGCTTCTGTTCTCACAAGCGTGAGTTTGAAATGCCAAAGGCGGAATATTGAACTTCAGCGAATGGGAATGGAGTTTTATTGGCAGACAATATATGAAGCACAAGGAAGAAATGCCAGGAGGGCAGTGTAAGGTGGCAAAGTGCCCAAGTTCCTGCTGTTGTAACCTTGCTTGGGCAGGGTAGGGTTCTTTTGGGGTGAAATGTATTTTTTCTGGCCTTACAACAAAGGCAAGCAAAAGGGTTTCGGTGAGCTCAGGAGATGCCTGTAGAAGCTCATGGGGAGTGAGATGTAGGGCATATTGGGATGGTGGTCCCCTTCCCAGGATCTCCTCTCAGCTCAGCAAGCTAGAGGAGGTTCAGCTACTTCATGAACACCATGAACACACACACACACACACACACACACACACACACACACACACACACGATTAATTATTCAAGTATTCAAGTAGTCTCTGCCATGCTTCTGAGGCTGCTGAGATGCTTCATGATGAAAAATGGGAAGATGAAGCACAGCCATAAAGGAAGGAAGGTGGTACTGCAGAATGAAAACAACATCATAGTGTGTGATCTGAGATCTGTGTGTACATGCATGGATGCACTCATGGATGTATGTATTGAGTAGAAGGCTGGTTTTGTACTTCCTAAGCTTTTATAAGCCCATAAATCTGTTTCCTAACCAGCTCCTGGTTTACTTCAGTGCGCAGTCTCTCCTGGCTCTGTGAATCTGAAGGAAATGGAGACCAAGAATCAAATGTGGCCCTCTAAGATTATAGGCTGTATAAAGCACACACACAAGTACACTTTTCACCTGCGAACTCCTCTCTCTCACAAGCCATGGCCTGCTGTGGCTGTGGGAGTCACATAAATGCTGTGTGTGCAAGCCTGTCCCGTCCCTGAGACACATGCTGCTGGCATTCCTGAGGTTTAGGGTGCCTTTTGTTGTGGCACTGAGTTTCAGTACTACTCCTCCTTTGGGAAGTAACACAGGAGGGCAGGAGCTGCCCTAGAGGCAGCGTCCCATTGAGCACCATCCCCGTATGTCCACGGGCTGGCTCCCTGCAGTGATCCTGCACACTTCAGGACTCTTCCCGTGGCCCCAGACAACCCTTCTACTAAAGGAAGGATTAAATTAGCCTGTAAGACTTCAAGTAATTGACAGTTTTTACTGCAGTCACCTTTTCTCCACTGATAATATTCCACTGGCAATAAAGTAAATTCTCAGACATCTACTGTGCAAAGCTTAAATTGTCTCTGCAGGTCCCATCTTTAACTGACATTGCTCTTGAAATGAAAGAGTACGTCTATGGAGTGCCCCATAATCTTTTGGTGCTACTGGGATGCTACAGGCAGCTAAAGTGGGCAAGTCTGAAATGAAAACAGCCAGCATGGCTTCACTAAGGGGAAATCCTGCCTGACCAATCTGATGGCCTTCTATGATGGGGCTATGGAACTG
>JAOEHY010012135.1:0-21856 GCA_025447955.1 Psilopsiagon aurifrons
CCCCCCCCAAGAACAGCCTTCTGCTGCTGCACTGAGATTTGCTTTGAATGTGGTCTCTTACCAAAGCGAAGGGCTGCACCCTGCTTGTTGTTTCACAGGATTAGAAAACAGCTTGGTCTTTTCTAACTCCTGCGTCCTACTTACGTAACTTGCAGATGACGGCTGTGCAACCTCTGCCTGAGTCCTGGAAAATTCTCCTGTCGGTGACTCAGGTGCTTGGCACACAGGCTTGTGGCGCAGCAGGCTTGGGGATGAGACTGCAGTTAGACACGCTCACTGGGTACCAGAGCGCGATTGAAGGTCTCTGTTGAGTCTCTTCCTACTAGAAGCTGTGTGTGGCTTCCTCATCATCCTGGTCATGTCATTACCAAATGTCTCTCTGCTGATCCTATATTAATTATGTGCAAGTACAAAGCATCCCCCTCTGTGTGCATTGGAACAGAAGAGAACCACAGGTCTGACTGTTGTCCAGGGATGTGGGTCAGCAGCAAAGGAGAAGAGCTAGGCAAGAGTGAGTCCTCCCCCTTTATATAAGGCTGCAGGATGTGCAGAGGACGTTCGGAATATAATCATAGAAGGGACCTTAAAAATCATCTAGTTCCAACCTCTGGATCTTCATGGGGAAGCACAGGGTCCCCTTTTGCAGTCCCACTCCCAAACTCCGTGCAGTCACCATAACACTGTTGGTTTGGAGAGTCTAGATCTGGCTGAAAGCCGGGGGAGAGGACAGCACATTGTGCTGTAGGAGTAAAATTGAGACTACGAAAAGGGAAGGATTAGACCCTGGGGATGAAGTGAGAAAACTGAAACAGAGGGAGACCTGCTTTAGCTGCAAACTAGACTTCCCTGTGCTTCAGATGTCATCTCCTGCAGCAGCAGATCCCAATTTCCAACTGTTTGGAACTCAGAGGAAGGTCTGTAACAGTGAGTAGATTCAGCCACTGCAGAGGGTCAAGGCTGGGACAACTGTGTTATCCCCAGATGCAGCCCATCTTGTATGAATGTATGCAGCAAGCCCCTCTGGCAGTCCAGCCAGCTTTAAAGAAGTACTTAGCTTGTGCCTGCGCAGAGCTGGTTTGCCAGACTGCAGTGAGGGGGGACAAAAAAAATAATCTTGCCACAGGGTTGACCTGGTGACTAATCAGTTCCATTGATGTTGTACTTGCAGGAGAGAGCAGTCTATCCTCTGCAGTTCCTGCGGGCTTTGCTGCCGGAGTCTCTGAGGAAGCAAACGTAAGATGTCATCCAGAAGCAGGGTTGTGTGAGCCCACCAAACCTATCGATGCTCTGCTCTCCTCCATGTATGAGCATGATAATGCAGAAGATACCAGTATCAGGAAATCTCTCAATAGCTTTTACAAAGTGTATTGTAAAAAACGGCCAGACAGAACAGATCCCACCTACGAGGCTGCATCACAATGTCTGTCACAGAAAATTTCAGAGCTGGCAAACCGGGATGGAACAAAATATGTGTTGCGTTGCCTGCAAATGGCCCAAGTGGTCTTGAACAGAGATGGGTGTAAGATCTTTCCAAACCACCCCACTACTGCTTGTTTTTCAAAGCCAGCTGAAGGAGAAGTGTTGGAAGACATAAAGAGAACACCTGGACTCTCCAGTGATGTCCTGCAATTCCTCCTGAAACAAACACAGACAGAACGGAGCCCTGACATGTCATGTGAGAAGTGAGCAAGACATGGGGAGGATGTTTCTGTCGTTGGAGCTTTCCTTTCACTGTGAAAAAAGGTGATGTTCTTAGAAAGTAACTCTTCTCTTAGCCCCATCTTGAACACACTTATTCCATGGAGGAATTCCATATTCCATCTGGAGCAGACCTTGCCATCTTGGCCTCTGCAGGGCAGCACTGCATAGGAGCATCTGTGGTCCTCATGAAACTGCTTCAGATGTGTTGACTTAAGTGGGATGGGTGTCGGGTGATACAGTGTCTGCTGCTGGGACATCAAACATGATGATTTATACCTACTAAGCTTTTAAATTGACCTGCATCCCTACGCCAACTGAACAGTGACCCAGCCCAAATTCAACCGTGGCATAGGCAAGGATATCGAAGTGCTGTTGACTATAACACACTGACCGAACAAGCTTGGAACAATATTCCTCAGAGCTAGGGAGGAAACTTAAGACTTTGTTCCGTACCTGACAGATACTGTAACTCCTGTGCCTCCTATAGGGTGCCTGATAGCTCTGTGTGTTTACTTACAGATATACAATTCTGCAGATCATGGCTGCAACACAAGTGAGCTTTTTCAACAAGAAAAAGTGTGTGTTTTTATCAGAGAGGAAATACAGCTTCTGAGAAGGTTATTTTTTTAACAGGAAGGATAAAAAAAGAAAATAAAAAAGCTTTATCACCATAGTGATGTTTCTAACACTACAAGTGCTCCAGCTGAACAGATTGAGGATTTTTTGCCTGTCTGTATGAGGTGGTTTAAGAGCAACCTGAAATAGATTCATGAGTAAGGGCTCTGCAGAGGTGTCTGTAGGGAAGCTGCAGAGTTGTTGCCAGCTGCCCTGGTAGCTTCCTGCTGTAAGGAAAAGCAGAGCTCACATATCCGCATGCCCAAGACTGTGGGTCACTTGGTTGGTTCTGTAGGGGCAATGTTGCTTTCTCCAGCTGCCTCCCTACACATTAGCTCCTGCTGATTTTTGCTACCACAGAGTCTGAGCTCAGAACTTTCACAGAGAGAAAATCAATGCTTGTTGGTTGACTACACTCTTATCTTTGTTGGCACTGCGTAAGACCTCGTGATCACTTCCCTGGTGTGTTGATGGATGAGGGAAAATGTTCTGTGAGATGTTTGAACCATCCCACCAGTAGGGATCATCTGGTGTTGGTTACAGCAAAGGTTTGCTTTTTCTAAGCTCTGCTGCTGTTTATACCCAGAACTTTCTTGCTCTGGTTTTAGTTGGCAAGATCAGCACTGGCTGCAGTGGGAACTTGGCCTAATGCACTGGTTGCCCAGCTTAGGTTTTGGTGGCTGCCACTTGCCTATGACATTAAGAGATGACCTGAAAGTTTTGGTGGGGAATTTAAAGTGGAGTCTGATGCATTGCTATGAATTTGGCAGGCCTAATTCTCCTTTGCTTTGTGCTTATGGAATCCAGGAATGAATCCCAAGGAGAACAGCTGCACAAGGGATGCAGGACTGAGCTCCCAGTGTCAAAGCTGTGGTGGCAAGGGTGCTGCTGTCACACAGGGCTGCAGTTCTGGCCCCTCTGTTCAGCATGTGGGAGCCCTTTGAAATGGTCAACCAGGTCCAGTCCCTCTCTGGACAGATTCTCAGTCATTAAAGCTATGCTTTACTGTCTGCAATTATAAATGTTCTGTTCTCGAATGAGGTCTCAGACACTTGAGCTGGAGAAGATAGGTACATTGTAGTCCTTACCAGGGTTGCCAGGCCCACTGCTTTGATCTAGGTTTTTCCTTGTTTCAGAGCTTGCAAATCAGAGAATCCTGGAAAAATTCTGAGTTTTGTCTTCTCCAAACTTCTGTTGTTAGATTTTAATTAAAATTTAGAATCAACGTAATTAGATTATGGCAGATTTTCATGTATTAGGTGCTTACAGAAGCAGAGCAGAGCTCAGCTAGGTAAATCGGGCTCCAAAATCACGTTGGTTTTTAGTGACAACAAAACAAGCTAAATGTTTAGGCAAGTCTCACAGCCTTCTTGGATATCTGGTGTTAGGAGCTGAAATATGATAGAGTTTAGAATATACCTGATCATTACTTCTGTGAAACACCTCCATTCCTGCAGAAGCACTTAATATTAGGAAGTGTTTCATTGGAATCTAACAGTTCAATCACTTATATTAAGTTAAACGAGACTGCAGCACAGAGAATAATACTCATCACTCCTTTTCCCACTCACTGCTAATTATTTTTTTACAAACCTGTGCTCTAACCTGCTCTGTATTTCCAAGTCTGCTGAAAGCCAAACCATTTTTATTACTCATTTCCTTGATAAACATCTCTCCTCAATTCCTTCAAGACATAGGGAGATGAATGTATCTCTCTCCTTTGCCAGGTGTTTCAAGCAAGACTCACCAATTGCTTTGAACAGGCTGTTCTTGAAAGAAGCGCAGTCCTATTTGGCATTTTATGATGCTACATAGAAGACATCATAATCGTATTACTTCTGGTGAGCAATAGCCCAGGGGGGCTAACTTGCATCCATTTGAACTTCTTAAGCTGATCTGCAGTTATAACTAAGATGTGTTGCTTTGAATTAACTAAGTTGGATTTTTTTTTTCCTCCTATTTTTGTGGGTACTTTGCTTTTTTTGTCTGTGACTTTTCTTAGCCTAAGTGAGGGCAATTCATCCGTGTTCTGGATCAACAAAAATACTCTTTCACAGACTGCTTCACCTCTTTCTTGCAGTGGAGTCTTCAGAAAGATGGAAGCAGCTTTGAAGGAGCAATCAGCTTAAAATGTGCGAGGCTGCCAAGATTCTGTGTCAAGCCAGTCCCCAGCAGTGTTGAGTAGGACAGCTGGGTTAAAATGCCAGTGCACCTCCCACCACTGCAAACACAGACACAGACGCCTTGTCCTCTGCTGCCAGTTGTAGAGGCACAAACTTGGCCAGAGCAGTGCCCCTACGTGAGTGTCCAGCCAGTGATGGAAGATGGGGAGGACAGACCCCAGGAACAAAGAGAGCAGGAGGAGGGATTTGGCAGGGAGAAAACAGCCCCAGGAATGCAGGTGGGTGAGTAGGTGCTTCAGGTTGGGGTTTTGGGCAGCTTCTGTCCTGGATGTTGCCCCTCACCCCGGCCAGTCACCCTGTGGACAAGAGAAGGAGGCAGACCCAATGGGGAAGAGTGCTCTTTCCTTGCCAGTTTAAACACAGCTTTACAGCGTTTCTGCCATTTCTCCCTCCCCACCATCATCCCTTCACCAACCTCCAGTTCCTTTATGTCTTTTGTGGTGGTACTAATGAGATCCCTGGAGGAGTTTTCCATTTAAAATGAAACAGATGTCTCTGAGCCCAAAGAGCCTGATGTCAGTCAGCAACAGAGCAATGAACCCCCACACAACAATTTAAGGTCTCTCTCTTAGAGGCCTTCTATCTACTAGCTCAGTGGCTTTTTTGCTGCTTTACTCCCTCTGCTAGGAAGACGTGTGCCTTTTTGCATGTTTTCCAGCACTGTTTCATCCACTGAAGGGGTGCTTTGCTGACTGGGGAGGCCATTCATTCTCCAGTGTGGATGTGTTCAAGGAAGCATGGAAAGCAAGAGGAGGAGATATGCTTTAGTTGGCAACATATGGGCAAAGAAGAAAGCGCAGCTGGGGATCTCAAAGGTCAACTTCAAGGTTCCCAGCTAATGTGCTTACTCACACCACTTGCTGCACCAGTTTTAGCACTTGATCTTCAGCATTTCAGTTTGGAGATAGCTCTTAACCCTGCCAGCCCAGCTGCTGAGATTCCTTGTCTCTTCTCTTTCCTCTTTGGCCAGATCCAAGCATGGGTATTCATCTTTCATGCAGCCTGCTGCAGTTTCACCTGGGGCTGCTGTTCCTGCCTTGCTGCCCCCAGCAGGTTGCACAGCTGCTCTGCTCTGCGGGTGTTTCCAGCAAAGGCAATGGAAATTTGGCTTTAACTAGGGCAGGAAGAGGCCCTGCTGGCCCAGCTGGCTGCAAATTATGGCCAAGATCTATGGATTTGATGCAGTCTCTCTTTGCAAATAGATTTATACTGGAACTGTCTTGCTGTCTTTGGGTCATCATGAAACTAATACATCTGGCTTCTTGGTGGTTCTGCTTAAGGTGTAGCTTGCTTGCTTTTATGGCAGGGGTGTTGTACACCTGCTGGAGGGCATACAGAATATTGGAGCAGCCCCAGCTACTCAAGTTAATAGTGCTCGTGATAAAAAAAGAGCTGAGATGAGAATCCAGCATAATCTCTGTAGTAGTAAATCTGCCTGCAGGTGCTGGTCTGTGGGAATCAGAGAAAAGCATCCTGCAAGCAAAAATTGTGGAGAAAGGTAATACCAACTGCTTCAGCAGCAGATAGAGCTGGAAAAAATAAACATGCTGTGGAGTGTGCTATCAATAATTACAGAAACAGTACTGGCCTTTCCCTGCCAGCTCACCTCTCTTAACCAACGTGGATCTGCTGCAGCTACAAGGGCATTATTACTGATGGATGTAGGGAGCTATTGCTAAGGATGTACATGGAGGAAGGAAGGTCTTCAGTGTAAATCAGATGTTGTTGCTCATATTTTTCACTAGTATTTATGCTTTTTCACACACTTAAATACGAGCTGCTGTGGAAAACCTTTTAACTGCCCCTTTAAGGGAAATAACCTGGAGAAGTGAGCTGAAGAAGTCAGAGAGCTGCATCTGGAGCCCTTTAGTTGCTGTATTGGGTTTGGTGATTAATTGCTTTTTGCTTTGGGTTTTTACCACCTGATCTGCTACTCAGATCTGTTAGAAAAAAAAACCCAAATCCAAGCCCATACAATTTCCACAAAGGAAGCTTGGAGTGAAATACGAGGTTCTTGTTCTTTAGGAGAGTTCTGCTTCTACTGATGATTGAGAGAGATCTGCTGGGGTTTGACAGAAGAGGAAAGAAACCCTAATGGGGTAGTAGTCTCACCATAGATCAGCCCTGGAACCAGACGTGGCCTTCCCCACTCATAAGAAATGTGAGGTATCTGTCTGGACCGCCTCTTTGAGACTGTGAGGAGAGAGGGCACACAGAGAGTGCTCCTCCTGAGGCCTGGAAAAACCTGAGCTGCCATCTTTTTATCTGCTTTTTGAATGAGGTTTTGAAAACATCCAAGGGAATAGTTGTTCATTTGTTGTTATGGGTTTTAAATGATGACAGAATCATAGGATTAACTAAGTTGGAAAAGACCTTTAAGATCATCAGATCCAACTGTTTCCCCAGGACTGCCAAGCCCAACCCTAAACCATATCACTGTGAGCCTCATCTACACGGTTTGTGACTGCCTCCAGGGATGATGACTCCACCACTTCCCTGGGCAGCCTGTTCCAATGTCTGACCACCCTCTCTGTGAAGAAATCTTTCCTAATATCCAGTCTAAACCTCCCCTGATGCAGTTTGAGGCTGTTACTTCTTGTCCTGTCACTTGTTACTTGGGAGAAGAGGGCGACCACCACCTCACTATATCTTCCTTTCAGGCAGTTGTAGGGAGTGATAAGGTCCCCCTGAACCTTCTCTTCTCTGGACTAACCACCTCCGGTTACCTCGGTTGTTCCCCATCACACTGTGCTCCAGACCCCTCACCATCTCCATTGCCCTTCTCTGGCCCCACTCCAGCACCTCAATGTCTCTCTTGCAGTGCAGGGCCCAGAACTGAGCACAGGATTCAAGGTGAAGCCTCACCAGTGCCCAGTACAGGGGGACGATCATTGCCCTGGCCTTGCTGGCCACACTATTTCTGATACAGTCCAGGATGCTGTTGGCCTTCTTGGGTACCTGGGCACAAGCTGGATCATGTTCAGCCACCATCAATCATCACCCACAGGTCTTTTTCTGCTGGGCAGCAGAAATGAGCCCATCTTGGTTTAGAAGGTACATATCCATGAAGTTAATCTGGGATCCTGCTGTGGTGGGATCATGCTGTTTTTCTACACACCAAGGGGCAGAGGGGACGTGAAATGCCTCCAGGGAAGTCATGCTTTGCTTCAGTTCCTCCAGGCTTATGAGGCTGCACAGCTGCTGCCTTTAACTTCCTGGTTTTCTTATTAGAAATCTCTGATGCTGGAAGAAGAGGGATAAGAGGACTCATTACTCTTCAGCCCTCTAGGAAATGAGATGGAAGTAATGACAAAACAGAGAATAGGTGGCTGCAGAAAGAGCATGAAGATAGATAGTGACAGAGGAGAGCATGAAACTTTGATTTTAAAGAGCAGTATAGGCAAAACAGCCTGGATGAAGCTGAAAAATTTGGATTATGACTCATCTTGGCTGGCATCACACAGAGGATGTGGTAAGCTCTGTGCTACTGAAACATGCCACCTTTTGGTATGTTTGCATCCCTCATGGTCAGGACCACCTGTGGTTCTTCTCTGCACTGCTCACTTCCAGGTACAATATTCAGCTCATGACAATAAGCCTGCAAAAAACAGACATATGTCTCATGCTGAGACAGAAGGAAGGGCAAAGATTTAACCCTTTTGGAATAGACATCTCTGGAGCAGGTGATACATTTGACACAGGTCTTCTAGAGAGGTATTTTTTCTTAATTGTATTTGTTTTCTTTGGCATGAGTCTGATTCCTGTGTCCACGCTGCTTTGCACAGTAGGTGGTTGAGAGGCTAAGTGTTGAGGAAGGGTAAATTACCCTGAAGGAAAATGGAGAGGGGATAAGTCTTAGCACTTTTTTAGGTGGGTGGTAATCCGGCATGCTGGGATGTGGTTTGGAAAGAGTTGGCCAAAGTGGTTCTCTTTGTGTGGTTGGAAGTGCTACTACAAGGCACCTCAAGGGTCACTGCCTTCACAGACAGGGCCCCCACACTTGTTGCAGAACAAAGGGGGGGAAACTTGTGTCTTTTTGAGTAAAACCAGGAGTTACGTGCGTGGGGCACATTCCTAGAAAACAAGTGAAAATTCAGCTTGAAATTCCTTCTTGGGATCGGAGGGGATCTATATCCAGGACATCCAGTTCAGATATTTGTAGCAGTTACATCCAGAAAGGCCTTGCACTGTGGTTATTTTTCATCCCTTCTGAAGTCACACATGAATCAGCTCATGCTCTTGCTCCAAAGGTTCAATGCTTTTGAAGGGACTTAACTCTCCCTCTGTTCTGTCCCTACATATAGGAGAGGATGAACACTCCCATGCAAATGTTCCTGCCCTTAGATATGTCCCACTGTTCATGTCTCAGCTTTGCTGCTGCCAGGACCCCTGATACACTGCTGAGTTTACCCTGTCTGGGTATGTTACTATGTGGAATATCTGCCTTCTGTCATGTTGCTATTCTCTTAATTCCAAGAACATTCAGTCCTGTTGTGTTTTGGGTGGGGATTTTTTTTGCCTTCCATGACTGGAAGAAGCCAGAAGCATGGTCACAGGCTTGTTACTTTTGATCCAGCTCTGCTTAGGTGTCATCAGAAGGTCCGATACAGTGGCTTGGAAGTATGGCCTGGATGTGTGGATAGATGATGGCTCCTTCCAGGTAAATAACAGGTTTTTCTGGATGTTAAGTACCAAGAGTGGTACAAGGCCCTCACAGAAATGTCCCATGTTCTGTACATTTCTCTCCAACCTGTGCAGTTACCTCAGGGAAACTGTTTTTTCTGAGAAGTGAAGTGCTTTCCTCTGCCTGCCTTGCACTTGACTTGGCTTTGATGCTTCCGTGGTTTCAGCACTCAGTGGAGTGCAAACCATTGTTTTTCAGAGCCCCTTTGCTGTTGGTTTCTCTCCATTTACTTTGTTTGCTTCTGTGATCCATCCCATCATTTCATTTTTTCCTCCACTGCATTATTTAAGGCATGAAATAACCTGTTTCCCTGGAGGCGAGGAATCAGGCAATGCTGGACCCCTTTGTACCCAGAAACGCTCCACCACCATGATGAGCTCAGTAGGCAGCTGGGCTGCTTTGGTTCAGCTTTCAAAAGCAGACTTAGGTGTAACCACTGAACATTTAGCTGCCAGGCAGAAAAACTGCTGTGTGCCTGCTCTGGGCAAGATAGCTTGCAAGTTGCTCCTTTGTGCAGTGGGAAACATCCTTCCAAGCTATTGTTTCTCCCTTGCTCTGTCTCAACCATGACCTACTGCTCAGCTCGGCTGGCTGCATGACCCTAGGGGAGAATGAACCCAGGTACCCTCTTGCCCTCTGCACGCTTTAAGAGCTGTCAGAGGAAATTTTCCTAGCTTTCCCTAAATCATGCTGCTGCAGCTCCAGCAGTTGGCACAGAAGGAGAGCAGGGACTCCTGATCCCTGTTACAAAGGTGGAGCACGTTCAAGGCACATTTGTTTCCTCCCTGTTTACAGTGCCCCGAAACAAGTGAAGGTGTCCCCGCTGCAGCCCATGTTCCTTCCACCCACCTCCCCTCTGTGTCCTGGTGTGAGCCCCTGGAGCTGCATACGCTGCACCAGCCCAGGGTTGCTCCCAGGAAGCTGTGCCTAAGCTTTAGTCTTCCTTTGTCCCCTCTGTCTCCCTATGCTCTCTAGTAGCACTTAGAGGTTGCTTTTGCAAAGGCTTTTGCTGTCTTTCACTGTAGAGCAAATCCAAGCATGTTTCCTCCTCCTGCTTGTTCAGAAAAGTGTCCTGGCCCACAGCAGAGGTGCAATGATCCGAGGCTGGGTTAGGACAACGCCTAAAACCCACAACACCCTTCAGGGCTATGGGTATACAAGATTCCACAGGATCTTCCAGTGATACGTGCAAGTGAATTATAATATGAGGAATAACATCAGCAGATATGACAAGCAAAACTCATCCATTATTGCCAACTAGGAGGAACACAGGACTTGACAGCCAGTACCCAAGGGCTTTCCCTGCTGTTCAGCCCAGATCCAAAGCCTATGGTGACTCAGGCTGCAGCAGGCACACATCCCCCCAGCCACCTGGGTTGCCTTGGGGCTCATCTTCAGACTAAGCCTGGCAGGCATCAAGCGCTACTTCTTTATTCCCAGAACTAACCTTACAGAAATGCCTGATACAAACTGTTTTGTCATCCTTGACAAATCCTTCTGCTGTTAAGTCATTCTGCACTCTCCTCAGCTGGGAGCTCCTCCAGGATTTTGGGTATTGATAGCCTCACTGATGCCTACTCCAACAGCATTTTGATTTCCCTCCCACACAGCTGCTAGTGGGAGGCACTGATTCATGCCAATGACCTGCCCCATCCTGGAGCTGAAAGGCAGCCAAGGAGGGAGCTTAGCTCCTGCAACAGGCAGGTGCTGGAGCAGATCCTCAGCATCTCCCAGTTTGCAAATGGAGCTGGGGTCATTTACACCAATGGAAGATCTTTTCCCAGGAGTCTGAGGTGTTTTGCTATGTGTGGGTATAGCATAGAATCATAGAATGGTTTGGGTTTGAAAGGACCTTAAGATCATCTAGTTCCAGCCCCACTGCCTGGGCAAGAACATCTCACACTAGACCATGTCACCCAAGGCCGTATCCAAACATAAAGTTGCTAAAATCAGTGTCCAAGAGGCAATATATATCCTATATAAATGTGTCAATTTCATTATTGAGTGTAGGTGACTTTGTGTGGGGCATATGTTTTCCCACAACACAAAAGTTCATTTTAAAAATACCCTGTTCTGTAGGCTTTCCCTAATGACTACTTTTTCCCCACACATCTACTAGCCAGCAACATATGCCAGCATTTCTTCCTTTAAAGTATAAACTGGCACATAGCACACAGAGCATGAAATAATAAAATGTGATTAAGACAGTAGCCAGAGCTAACCAGAGCCAGAAAACTCATAGCTGAAAGGTCAAACCTTTATTTAAATTGCCGTTGTAATGACCTATTTATTTGCAGGTGCTGTGAATTAAGGGGGAAAGTCTTGTAATGAAAGGACATCTGGCATGGAAAATCTCACCTCAGTTGAAGCTGAACAAAGTTCTACTCACTCCAGAAGGTTTCTTGTACTGGGAAGTGTCAGTCAACCTCAGGGCAGGTAACCCTACCCAGCGTTAGCTGTAATGGCTGCATTTCTGGGTATGATGCAGTTACCTGGGCTAGGAATGCTGCTAAATGGGTGCTAAAATCAGCACCAGGGAAACACCAGAATGATTGTGACTAAAGACACCACTGTGGGGATGGGGGAGATGAGTGCTGTGCCCTGCAACACATTTTCAGTGTGACCTTCACAAAGTGGTTGGTTCTGAGTTTCCAGGAGGTTGTTCTGGGTATCTTGAGAGCTTTGAAGAAGGAGAGAGAGGACAGGGCATATACCCCCTTCTTGTCTAACAGTAAGTTCCCCAAAAAGGCTGCAGTTAGAGGTTGAAAAAACATGGGTTTGTGTCTGTGGTCCAGGTCCCCTTGTTTAAGAAGTGACTGAGCATGTTCTCTGTGAGGTTGGCTTATCTTCATGTCCTTGTCCTCTCATGCTCTCTGGGTCTTGGTGATCCCTGAGGAAGCATCACTGCTCTGAGCGTGGGCTGGAAGCTAAGAGAGTCAGGACACAGCGGAAGGCATCTGTGGGATAACTGCCTATGTGTTCTCAAAGCACTTCTTCCCTCTACACAATGGCTGGACCTATAGGGCAGTTGCTTTCTTTTTTGTTTTGGAGTGGCTTTTTTGTCATTGAGTTCTCACCTCAGTAAGGAAAGGTTGGTCTTAGTTTTGAAACATGTTTGGTGCTGGAAGCAGAAAGAGGTGCCCATGAGGTGGGTACCACGTGGAAGGATGAGAAGCATGTAGACAAGTCCCATGTCTGTGTTTTTGTCTCTATGACTGTTAATGCTGATCATCTGGTGTTCAAGAATAAACCTGTTGCATGTGAATTAACAAGAAAAAAGTCCTCTGGGATGAGGAAAAACAGACTGTGGCTAAAGACTATTTTGAAGGCTGGGAAAGTAGTTTCAGAGGCAGCGGTGAATCAGGCTCAAAACGTAGTGGTGTTCTGGACAAGGTTATTTCTGGCCCTTTCCTCCTGCTACCATGGGGTGCCTCTGCGATGCTAGTGCTTGTTGAGAGGAGCAGACATCAACGCCCATCCTGCTATGAGGAGAAGGAAATAAAGCCAGTTAAGCACAGATGCTTTTTGTTCAGTGTTTGAGTGCAGTAGGCACGCTCAACAGCCCTGGTCCCTGGTTATCCTCAGAGCTACTCAGTCTGGGTGTGACAGTCACCCATATACGCTGCCCAGCCAGCCCTGGGTGCTCCTAACCTTGAGCAGAGGTATCCTCTTGGCTTTGTTCCCAGTGTAAGTTTGCCATGCTTAACCCGTTTGAGCTGAAATACCAATGCTGAGGTGGCCACCCAACGTGGGTCTGCATGGAGCAGGAGCCATCTGGAGCTGTCTCTTCCCAAAGCAGGGCTTGACTCTTTGTTCACCTCACATGAAAGCTTTGCTTCCTCTTCCCGAGGTCCAGAGCTGCAGGAGCCTCTTTCAGGGTCACTTTTCCTGCTTTTCTCACCCGCATCACTTCTCTGCTCTCAGGGTTGCAACTGTATGTTGAGCCTTTCATCAGGGCTTGCACCAGCATGTATCATTTTCCTCCCAGTGTTTAGAATGGTTTCTGCTCAGCTCATCAAACATCACATGGAGTGGCTGGATGGAGACACCCCTAAGGGCCTCCTCTCTGAGTGTGGTCAGCACCAGCTGCCAGCAGAAAGGCTGAGGTGTTCCAAATCCTGACAGCTTGTGCCAAAGAGAATATTCTGCACATGATTTTTCAAGAGACAGACCTGAGGACAAGGTAATGTGGCATCAAAGGTGCTGAGGACCCCAGGGAGAGCTGACACCACCCCATTCCCATGGGAGCCTGGCTTCTGGCTGGTCAAGGTCTGGAGAGGGAAGCAGCGACGGCTCCCGCATTAGTACCATTGGAGGACAAATCACATCTCTTGGCATCTGCTGCTTTCCACCTTGTGAGGACATCTAATCTTGAAAGAGCTTTTTTCTATACTCCCTGGCAGGCTGTGTGCTGGCTCCGCATCCCTGGCTAGGGGCCTGCAGCACATTGTTAGGGTTTTTGGCTGGAAAGCTGCAAAGGCAGATGTGTGTGATGGGGTTTTGGACGTCAGCAAAGATGCCCATTGCTCTGCCTGGTCCTGCCTGTAGGCTGCCAAGTGCCAGCTGCAGTGAACCTCTCACAGGAGGTGCTGCTTCTTGAAAACCGGTGCTTTTCCAGGGAGTCCAGCAGGAACCAAATACCTAATCTCTGGTAGCCACAAAGCCATAAACTTCTCATCAAGACCAGCTAGATGGATGAGAGGAGGAATGAGTGCCAGGCACTGTGGAAGTGAATTTCTGCCAGACCATGCTGCTCTCTCTGAGCAAGGAGAGATCTTTGGAGAAGGGTGAGAGTGGTGGCCCTGGTGTGGAGCCATAGGACCCCTGTGTATCATCTGTGCTTATAGCTTTGGTGAGCCACTGCTACCTGGCGTGTTTGTACAGAGGTGGCAAAGCTAGGTTTGTGACCATATTTAAAGAGAAGCACCTAAATTAATGTTACTGGCAACATGGATAGAGACCTAAATTAATGCCTCCCTGAGGGATCAGCTCATGTCCATCCTGTTGGCCAGTCAGCACTTGCACAGCACCAGACTGCACCATGCCCAACCAAAATGGTTGGAACAAGAGCGAGGGAGGTGAGGAAATGGCGTGGAGCAGGTGGATGGGTGGGCTGGGATGCAGGAGCACACTGGGATCCCTGGGGAGAAAAGGGATGCAGTTCAAATTGTTGAATTCATGTGTCATTAATTCTGCCTCTTGCAGAACAGCTCTTCCACTCTGAAAATACTCTCATTATCCTTGAGAGGGACTTTCTTGGTTATTGCAGGGTTGGAGGGAAGGCTTGGGTTGCATTTGAAAGCCGTCATGGTCGGGGAGCCAGACTCTGGTGTCTCCTTGTGCAAGGAGAAGCAGTTATTGCCACTTTGCTTGCAGAGCCACTGTCTTGGGCTTTTTCCCGCTGATCATTCTCACTCCCAGCTGCTTATTCCTACTGATACTACTTATAATGCTGGCTGCTTTTTCAGTCCCAGGGCAGGTGATGGCTCTACTGGCTGGTTTGCTGCAGTGGCAGGGAAGCTGGCTTATAGAATCACAGAATGGTTTGGGTTGGAAAGGACCTTAAAGCTCATATAGTTCCAACCCCCTGCACTGGGCAGGGCCACCTCCAGCTAGCCAGGTTGCTCCCAGCCCTATCCAACCTGGCCTTGAACACTGCCAGGGATGGAGCATGTTTTGCAGAACATCAGATGAGCACTGAAATGCGGTGTCTCTGCTTCCTCTGCCTCACTGTTTGGGTGAGTTATCCAATGTCCCTGGACTTGTAATGGGAGAGATGAGACTGGAAAAAAATTAGGAGCAGAAGGATGGTGGTGTCCAGTGAGCAGGGGTCTGTGTGTGAGGAAGTCAACATTCCTGACAGGCCACAACTTTTCCATCTGGCATTTTGCAAAGAAATCTGTCATTTTCCTCTGGAAAATTGTTCCTACAGCGCAAACTTAGGCAGTTATAATCTTACCCAGGAAGGAATACCTGAAAACTTAGGCATCTCCAGCAAAGCCTAAAATATCAGGTGAGGGATGTGCTTTCTGGTCCTGGATCTCCACTGGTATCATTTGAATGTAGTCTCTGAAGTCAGTGGAACCAGACAAATTTACACTGATGGATATTTTCAATTCCAAGGCTGCCTTTAAACTTAAGCCTCTTAAGACTTTTTTATAAGCACACAGCATTTCACACAAAGAGCCTAAAAGTCTTGAAATCAGCGTATGCAAAATAAAAAGGGATTTTCTAGTGGGAAGAGATCCTAGCAAAAACTCCTCTTGCATTTTGGAGGTTTTACTCTGTCTTTCAGGAGGTCCTCTTGCATCTGGGTTTCTGCTTTTAGTGTCAATGGCAATTGAAAAGAGGTGATTGAAAATTCCTTTGGCGATTGCTTTTGCTGTGTGAGTACCAGTGTCATGAAATAGATCTCTCAGCACTGTGCTTTCAATCTGGAATTATGTGTAAGGGCATAACGGGATATTTTTTTTTTTTCAGTACATGTGTCATTCAGCAATAAAAGGTTTCCTTTGAAATCATTATAGTCTGTTGCAAAAACCTATTTATTTTTATCTTACAGTATTGAAATTTGCCTCTGAAATTTCCATGACACTATCAACCACACACCAATATTGTTCTTACCAAACAGAACCCTTGCTGAGAGTCAAAAGTGCTATAAATATTTAAAGAAATGAATTACTAAGTAAGCCAGACTAGTGCCCTAGTCTGTAAATATTAAATGTAGCATACACAGTTGACAAAACATAGGCAGAAACACTGAATGGGGCCACTTCATCACCTAGATGAAATTACTTGCAGTGCAAAGGTAACTGTAAAAGTCAATTTTGCTTAATGACGAGCAGCTCTCAGAATATGAGGGCTTAAGTCAGCATTTTGCTTGTTGGAAGAAAATTTCCATCCTGTTTTACAGTCTACTGCACAAGCCCCGGGCTGCTTCACCAGGGAGGTTACCAGCATGGGTAACTGCGTACTTAAAACTTTGTGGGGGAGTGGGCTTGAGCAGGCTTGTTTTGTGGTTCTAGGAGTTAGGGGGTTTAGATGTGTAGCTCCACTGTGCCCAGGCTGGAGTGTGAGATGCTTCATAGCTCTCAGGCTGCTTTCTGGGTATCAGCTGCCTGGAAGCTCCATTAACGCAGTGATGCTGAGCATCTGAAAGTAGGGCCAAGGAGACATGCTGGCAGCCTTTGGGGGCTGCTCTTTGTCTAGGATGTGTCTCTGGTGAGGAGGGTGTTGGGGTGCTGTTACTTCTCCTTGAGCAAGAGGAGGTGTCTGAGGCTGCAGAGATCGCTCCTGTTGTCAGCAAGGCGATTTTCACTACAGCCAAAGCTAGGAGAGGATTTAGTCCTGGCCAAATTCATAAAGCCATGAATAATCATGTAAGGGCTTCCTGAGCTCCTGTGGATCCAAAGCTGTATTTTAGTTTGATGGCCAGTTCATCTGAAGTGGCAGGTTTTGACTGGGACTCCAGCACATCATTTTCTCACAGCAGATCAGGAATTTATACCAAGGTGAGAAGTGGCAGCACAGAGAAGATGAAGAGTCTTGTGACTAAAAATCCCAGCAACGCAGCAGTATTAGGCAAATTCCAACTTTCTGTTGTAGGAGGGCAGAAAACACACATATAATTTCACATCAATGTCATATTTCCCTTGGGTGCCATACGAGTGTAATTTCAAGGGCTAAGTTACATATACTGACTGGAGCAAGCTTGATCTGTGAGTTGCTATCAGGGGAAGACCTAGGAAGTGGCACTGCTTTTTAGGTGTAATCATGCTGACAGTGCCGTTCCCAAGTCTGCTTTTTATTTATGTGTTTATTTCTGTATTGCAGCATAATGTAGTTTTCTCCCACCTAAGCTGAAGAACATTAAGAGGAATGACTGGGGAGGGATGGGAGATAGGTGTATATGAGTGGTGTGTATGTAGATGTTCATGTGGGAAACCTGGGATGTCAGGGAAATGGTTGTGTTTTGGGTCTTCCCTCTCTCACCTTTGTTTTGGGTTTGGCTTAGTTTTAGAAGGTTGTTACAGCTTCTGTAGCCTGTGAGTCTACCTATAGGCCCTGAAGATTTGTATCAGCTGACACAGAGCTTTTACCAGAAGACCACAGCAGAGTCTGTGCATGTATTTTTAATATTCCTTAACAATTATGACATGTCCTATAAGTGTATTTTGAACCTTTTTTCAGTTTGGCCATATAACATTTGACCTTATTCCTGTCATATAGGTATATCACTGAAGAGCTGGAGCTAGAAGGATCCTGCACTGAAGAGAGTTACAAGTGAGCAAAATCTTCTTTTTTAAAGACCTAGAAAGACAATTGAAGAAGAGTCAGACTGAACTTTTAAGGTTCTCTTGGTTCTGAAGCAGGAATATCCTGCAGATTCTTTAGATTTTCTTTGAAGAAAGCCTTTGAGACTAAAAATTAGCAGTTTCTAGCCGTTGTATCTGCACTGCCTAAGAGCAGTGTCAGGAACAAAACCCTGCTGTGTGAGGTACTATGCGAGTACAGTAAGGAAAACAAGATAGTTGCCCATATTACAGAAATTGCATATCTGTACCACAGTGTCTCTTCACAGCTCCTCTCTCAACTGGAGTTCAAATTGCTAGGCAGTTCATTAATGCCATGTACTAAGGCCACAGGCAGTGAGAGGCATGTTTAACTTCCAGGGAGAAAAAGACCCAGGATACTTCAGTGGAGGCAAAAGATGTGCATTCTAGATTGAAATTGGAAGCTGATTATTGTGTAAATACAGAATTAGGTGGGTTTATATCTCAGTGTATTCAAGTGATTTGTGTTTTGTGGACTCAGTTCTGCTGTGAGGGTGCATTTTTATCACTGGTGGGTTTTGGATGACAGGCTGAACTGAAAGGTGTAGGCTGACCACCCATTGCAAGTAACAAATTGTACCAGCCTGATGAGCCCAAGCACAGGCTATTGCAAGGTGTGCTTAGAAGCATTATGGCTTATTTAATAGCAGTATTATTTCATCTCCCATGGATTCAACTCAAGCAGACATTGTTCCTGATACCTCTGTCACTGTCATTTGTCAGATCCTCCTGTAGCTTGACAAGCAAGCTCCATTCGTTAGCATCACTGCGGGTGGCTGGTACAGGATAAGTAATCTCAGTAAGAAGGAGGAGGTCTGAGTGTGGTCCTGGCTGCTGCCTCTCACAGAGGCTTTGTCTGGAGCAATGCAAGTATTTTGGGGTGTGTATGGGCATAGGCCCCTCTTTTGCTTTGCCAGGCCCATGTGCAGATGAGATCCAGCTAAGCACTGGCCTGTTACCTCTCAGGTTGATGTGTCTGATGGATTTTAATTCCTCATATGAACAAAGAGATGAGCCAGGCACCTCATCCTGCCTCACTGTAGAGCCACTAAGATGATAGTTGAATTCCTGGGGCTTGGTTCAACCATGTGCTGCTCCAGCTCTAAGCCACAGTTACAGTTGGTGCTAGTGAGCTACGGGTAAATACATAGTGAGAGTGAAGTATAACAACAGCAAAGCCTAAGTATCTGTGCAGCTCCATTATCGGTTATGTTGCAACCAGCACTGCATATGCATAAGACCTCTGAAACAATTTTTGCTGCCATTAGTGAAGCTGGATAGATGGTGTCCCTTGAGGTGCTGCCTTTTCAGATTTGATTGGTGTTTTCTCCAGATCCATCCCCTTAGCGCCTTCTGAATGAGATGAATTTGTTCCTGAAATGGGCTTCAGGATTTTCAATCCATGAAAACTAATTGGCATCCAAGAATGAAGATAATCCGACTAGCATATCTAATTAGAGGAGAGCAATCCTCATATTCCCGAGCAGTCTCAATTTAGAAGGAGCTCAGACACAGGAACTCGCTTGTCATCCTTTGAAGTTCTAGCATGAGCCAAACATGTTTGGGTTTTTTAGGCACTTACATTTGAGAGAATCCAGCAGGATAAATGCTATTTATTCATAGCACGATAGACTGTCACAATATTATGAGGCACGTATATCACTGCAATTGAAGTTCTGACACATCTGAGAAGGGAGGTTGGGGTGTGCCGCTCACAACCCATGGAGTGAAATGTGCCACCGCCTGCTGTAATCTTGACTTAGTGCAGTCAGATCTTTTTCTTAATCCAAGGGAAAGCTCATGCCAGCTGATAACTGGCTGTAAAAGTCCACGTGAAGCAACACTGTTTTGAAAACACAGGCTGACTTAATTAACTGTGGGCAAGGTGCTTGGATTTCCTCTGTCTTCTGCCTGGTTTTCCAGCGCTGGAAAGAAAAGTCTGTGGGATCATGTGTAGAAATCCTACCTTGGGTGCTGAAGATGGAATTAGATATATTCCATCCAATTCTGTTCCAGCTCCTGTCACAGACCTCCTGCAGAGCTTGCAAATCTTTGTAACCTTGATTCTGATCAAATCTGAAGGCGTTAACGTGTGCTCCCTTTTAGACCCTGATGCAAATGCTAGCAAAACATGCCCTGGCAGTGCTTTCACATCTTCTCTTATCAACAGCAGATACAGGGCTTCTTGATTCTTTGGGATCAGCCCACATAATGCTGAGGTAAGGGAGCGCTTCAGAGAAATCCTACAAGTCAAATATAAATAAACTGACTGGCCCCAAGAAAACAGGCCTGAATCACAAAATAGGTTGGAAGGGACCTTAAAGCTCATCTAATGCCAACCCCCCTGTCACAGTCAGGGACACCTTCCACTAGAGCAGGCTGCTTCAAGCTCTCTCCAGTCTGGCCTTGAACACTGCCAGGGATGAGGCAGCCACAGCTAATCTTGTAGTGCTTCACCGCACTGCTACAGTGCAAGGGATGAATTAGAAGCCATGTGAAGCAGGGTTGTGAGATAGCTTAGTCTGAGCTGTCTGTTCTGCAGCAAGAAGGCTTCTGTAGTGGTGATGGTACTGATCATCAGCCGGATTTATGTGGTACAGGTACTTAGCATGAATACCTCATAGAAACTAAAATAACTGGCTGTTTTTATTCAGCATCTTTGTATCGCTTGTCCCTTTTGTCCATCATGTCCAAGTTAAGTACAGCCAAGCAAATGCTGGAGCGGTGCAGTTACACAAGGATAACCAGAGAATGCTATTTATATGCCTGGGGAAGCAGAGAATGTTTAAAAGGCAAATATTTCACCTAAAATTCTTTCTCGTGAGCAACTGAGGAGGTTGAGGCCAGGCTGAATCCTCAGACAGACAGGAGAGGACATGGGGGCCTTGGGGACATTGAAAGCCTTCATAGTCTTGGATCAGGCTCTCAACTTCGCACAGTCTGGTGACGTCCAAAGAAGCATCTGCCTGTGGAGATGGGGCCTGTATAGGCCAGAGCAGCATGCAGAGGGGGAGGTTGAGGAAGGAGTGGAAACATTGCAGTATGGATTTGCTTTTCATGGTGGCCAGGTAACAAGGGTCTCTGTTTGCAGACACTGTAACCTGAATGCAAGGTGGACAAAGTACCTGGCTTTGCCTCCTAGAGATAAAACAAGTTTCAAATGGAGTTGAAGTTCCTGGCTTCCTTCATGGACAGATGGAGCTGCATGTGAGTTTTATTGGAGTCTTGTGTCCTGTTTTATCTGTTTGAAGGCCTTCTGCTTATAGCAGCCTGGTATTGTTAATACACAATAGCCAGTGCACAGGATGATAATAGAGAGAACTGCTGTTTTGATGTATAGATCCATTGTCCTCCATGAACACTGGCAATTAGAGGGCCACCTGCTTAGTGCCGAGAACAAACAAAAAAGAAGAGCTGAAAAATACATGTAATTTGGAGATGGCCCTCTAAGAGTTAATGAAAGGAAAAGCTAAACAAGTCCTAGTCTTAGGATGTCTTTGCCTGGCTGTGGAGGGAGCCCGAGGGAGCATTCAGACAGACTTGCTCTGTGGATAGCTCATCAGAGCCTGTCATTTGCGCTTTCCAGTCTATCACAGACTAACTGGGACAGTGGGGCTGTCTTAAGAAAATTATGCAGAACTCCATCTCTATAGGTTTGCTCTCGCTCCCCAGAGCATCATCACAGTAAATACGAGGTTTGCCTGTGGAGATGGATGCTGAGAGCGGTAATTTCCCCAGTAAAGCTCTGGAGGAACCCTGTGTGTCATTCACGCACCAGATGACATAAGTACCGGGATCACTTTCCAGTCATTCTCTGTTTCGGGGTTTGCTGTGTGAAGGGCGGGGAACACTCAAGATGATTTGAATGGAAGGGACAAAAACCTTGCAGGAAAAAAAAAGACTGCTGCAGCATCTGAAAAGGCTTTGGTCGGAAATGGACCTGGGAAGGCAGCAGTGATTTCTTGTGAGAGCTGTTCCAGAGGGCTGGATTACCGCACCTCCTCCCTCTAGGCAGAGGCTCAGCATCCTCTGACGGCGGGAAAGACCTGAAGACGATCCTGCATCCTCTGAGCTGGGGAAAGGGGCAGGAAATCACGCTCTTTTCTTTTTCTTAGGGGATGGCTATGGGGGTGTACGGGGCTATTAGGAGGACTGGGCGGGGGGGCAGGAGGAAATTACCTGGTAGTTAGTTGCAAGGGAAGGGAAGACGAGCTCAGCTTCCCCAGCCTGAGAGAAACTCCCTCGAGGCCGGGGTGGAAGGGATGCAGAAGGGATGAAGATGGGATAGAGAAGAGATGAAGATGGGATGGAGAAGGGATGAAGGTGGGATGGAGAAGGGA
>JAOEHY010012136.1:0-17531 GCA_025447955.1 Psilopsiagon aurifrons
TGACTTTTTCAAAAAGAGATTTTGTGAAGTTCTTTGAGCTGCCTTTTATTTTTTTTTTTTCTAGAGCAGGCAGCCAGGGCTGTACAGAGATGATTGGTACCTGGAATGTAATCTTCAGAATTAACATTCCTCATGCCGGGCCGGGCCTGGCCTGGCCGAGGCGCCTGATCGCTCTTTCCCTTCCTCCCTGGGGCGGCGGGGGGTGCACGGTGATGGCTGACAGCTGCCGGGGTAGGCTAAAATAGGCGTTCCGCCTCTTTAAAGAGGGTAAAATGGTTACCATGCATAAAATGTAGCTCGCTGGTTTATTGTTTGATTTCTACTCTTCTGCGTAGCTCTCTGCACTGACTCAGTGTATGGGCATTTATTTAAACCTGTTCCTCTCAGTCCCCACCGATGTTCTCTGAGCAAGAAAGAACAATGTTGAAAAACGGGCTATCGCCTTTTTTAGTACTTTAAAAATCTATATAATACAGATATACTATATATAAAAGATGCATAATTGGTTGGCAAATCGTCGTCACTCGCTTCTGCGTCCGACGGCCTGAGGCATGAAGGGTTAGGCAGCAGGAGGACTTCCCCAATGAAATCCTGGGACAACCCCAATCCTACGCCAGTGATAGAGGGGCTGGGGCTCTGCTCAGGCCCCTGGGGCTGTCGAGACATGCAGCCCATCGAGGTGAAAGTGTATTTTGGCTAGTTTAGGCCCTCAGCGAACTGTGAGGGGTAGGCAAGGTGAAATAAGAGGCTGCTTTGGCACTTGGTTGCTTGAAGTCCTTTGTGGAAAACTGGCCTTGTTTGTTGGTTGTTCTTAATGGCCTCCATGGAGGTGAATGGTGTTCTCTGGGCTTTTCTGTGCATCCCTGTGGAGAGAGCAAGCAGTTTAGTGATGCTGTTGTGGCTAGTCCAACTTCAGGGTGCACTGGGAAGGACACTGATAAGTTTTATATTCTTCATCAGTTTATGCTCTGGTGTGGGCAAGTAGATTAACTTCTTGGTATTTAACTGCCGCTTTCTTTAGTAAAACAGAACTAAGCTGCCCACATCTCAGGGACTGTTGTGCAGCTTACTGTTGTGTGCTGCAAGCTGTTCCAGGTCAGTTTGAGAAGCAAACTGTACTCAATTTGTAAGACATCAGGCCAAAAAAATTTGGCTTAAAAAGCTAGAAAAAAATGGATTTGAACAATGGAGTTGGGCTTTGTAGAGAAATGGGATGACATTTCTCAATCTCTTTTGTGAGGAAGGTATACCCCCAGAGGAAATGGGAAGGTTGATAGAGAAAAGTAAGTGAGCATTGCAAGAAGTCATAGACATTTCTGCTCAAGGTCTATTGCCAACTAGTTTCTGATGCACAGGATACTGTTTGTTAGAAGTAAATGCTAACTGAAGTGCATAAATTGTTTGTACTTTCATAAACTGTGACAATGTACATTTCTGTAACCAGTATTTCTCATGAATAAGCTGCGTATCTAAGGAAAAATAAAAAACAGCATTCAGGGGAACTGAGGAACAGGATGGTGTGGAAATGGGACAGTGTTCCAAGAAATGCTTTATGCAGTGAATGCCTTCTAATGTCTCCTACAGACAGGTTTTGTTGTGCTGCTGATGCGTATTTCTGCAGCAAAACCAGCAGGGCACTATGAAGAAAATACAACTTGGAAACATTAAGTGTATTTCTAGCATTGTGATTTAGCAATTAGGAATGAAATCCTGTTCTATAGAACATTTCCTGGACAACTTTGTGTACATCTGTAATTACAGGTGTGTGAGAGAATACTTTTGGGCACATGTGCTGAGTCATTGTGAAGCAGAAGTGATGTATCCTGTACATGGGCACTGTTCCTCTCTCTAGGCGCAGGGAGCCCTGTGAGTTCTGTGTGATGAACTTCGTTTGGAAATGTTTCAGTGCTGGACACTTCCCTGCTCACATCTGACAAGCTGTGGGAGTGAGGATTTTCTTTACATTTTCTTTTCTTTAACTCTACAGTGCTTACTTTAAAATGAAACAGCCATTCTCAAATTGTGGCATAACTGCCCCTGGTAACCCTGTATAAAGAAATCTGGTTATTGGAATAAGCTTAAAACATTAAGGGATGATATAGAAGGGAAAGAAATCGAAGCTCCTATATGCAGCAACCCACAAATTGCAGGGAAGAGAGAAAAAGAGCAAGATGAGTGAATAAGGGATGTCACCTGAAATGATGCCCAAGACATGTATTTTTTTCTCTTCAGTAGCATACAATTACTTCTGCCTTGATTTTGCAACCAGGCTTGGTTTCTAGCAGAATGCCGTCCGTGCTGTCCTGATGGTTAAGTAGTGTTCCTGATGATCAGTGCAAAATATCAGGTACTCTAAAATCTACTTGTTTGCTACTGACTTTAGAAATACATTGATCGGGTGCAATTACCAACTGCCTTAGATTGCCTTATTCTACAGGAGAAGAAAAAGCGCATCTATTACAAGATGCGTTACCTTAACCTTTATGCATGTAATGATACCCAGTGCTTTCATGTACAGGTGACAAGCACACCTTTCAGTTTAAAACTCCCACCGAATTGTTGGGGAGAAGAAGATGTCACCTGCTATGAGCACAGTTCAGAAAATGCAGGACCTCTTTCCTTTGACACATGAAGAGCAAGCAGGCATTGTTGGCCCTTCTGCTTTGTTAAAGCTTCTCCATAATGACTGCCGCTGTGCTCTAGCAGTTCCTCTGCTCTTCCAAGCGAATGCATTGAATGTGCAGCTGATGCTTCCCGCTGCCTTTTCTCAGCTCCCAGGGAGCAAAGAAATTGTTGTGTGAGAGTGCAACCAAACTCTCGGTTACCCTTTCTCTGGGTGGGTGTTTTATTTCTGGGCAGGGTTTTGTGTGTGTGCATTCTTGTAGCTGAAACTGCTGGCCAGTGTGTTTTCTGTATTACAGAAGTTGCATGACGTGCATGCACACAGAACTGAAGCCCTGCACTTAGGTGTTTTAATTCCAGTTCTGAACCTGTCTGTGAGATGCTCATAGTACTTATGTTTCTTAGATGCATACTTAATCAAAGGAATGACTAGGGTGCAGCAGCTTTACATGGAAAAGATTTTATGAAGGAACTCCAAATACAAATGATTCATAGGAGGGGCTGTGAAAGCTACATCTAATCATGTTAGCAGAGGTAATGTGCTGGATCTGCTTCAGCCGTTTGACATAGGCTGAGCAATTGAGTTTTGAAAACTGTTTTTGACAACAGGAGATTTGTCTCTGGAGGCTGTTCTAATGATTGAAGTCATTAGTGTGTGGTTTGTGTAAAGGAACTGAATGCCTGAACTTAATTTCTAGCCATGTGCCTACCAGGAGGTGTCACACTGGACAGTGTCAAGAAGGAACTTTTCAGTTGTTTTTTAAAATATCTGTGGAGCTCACTATAAAATTTTGGGGAGGTAATTAATTAGGTTATAAGACCAACACCAGAAAGCTAGCAAATGTCTGGATTCAACTTCCCAGTTGGCCCCAGTTTGACTTCTTAGTTGGATTTCTTGGTTTAAGTAGTTGGATTTTGTGGCTGTGATTGAATTGTTTCCAGGGCTAGTCAAGCCAAATATGTATGCAACTGTGGTGTTCATATTCTCAGTCAGTAACCTGAGGTTCTGAAGACTAGTTTGCAGCAATGGTGTATTTCCACTGCTGCTGTTGACGGGAGCTGTGCTTTGGGGATATGAAATGCAGCAGCATTTAGAGTATTGAGATTACTCCAGTGTTGGTATATCTGAAGTTGGGCACTCAAAATTAATGACTTTCTTTTTTTTAAGAAGTCTTTAACTTTTGTATCATAGCTACAAATTTATGTACATTGGTGTCTGTTACTGCCAGCACAGTCTGAAAATACATTAAGCGTAGTAAGGCATTTACATATTGTACAGATGGGCCTTTTGGAGTATTTCAGGAGGTAATGCAGTCTATCTCCAGAGCAGTTTCTTCATAGTTCAAAATTAGTGGTAGTCTTAAGCCCTAGGTCCATATGTAAAGTAGTGAGAAAAAAGCAGAAAGTTGAGTAGCAGGTGGTTAATTGTGTGCAGTCTATTCCTTGTACTGAATAATGCAGGCAGCTTGTAGAAGTCATGCCTCTAAAGACTGCGAGAGATAAGGGGTGTTGATTAAACGTTGCATAGGTGGCATCAGTTTTGTCAGTTCCTAGAATCTTGAAGGCTTCTCATGCCGTTATCGTAAGCACTGTGTATGTATATTCATGCAGCAAAAATAGCAGGTTAGGATTACAGGCATGTACCTGCTGATGCAAGAGACTGAAGAGCCTGTTTCCGGGGAGAGATCTAAAGTGTGTGCCTTATGTTTATTTGTATGTGGTTTGTTTTGTTAGATAGGAAAAGATTTTAACAAACTGCTACGGAGAACCATACAAAAGCTAACTGTTGGTAATGGTATCAGTAGAAATGCAGTTCAGTAGGTACATCACTATCAAGGAGAAACAGCAGCGTTTATGCAACACAGTTACAGGAGTTTGTTTTGTTGGGGTTCTTTTAATCTTCTTTCTTTAATTATTTCATTTTAATTTTACTTCACTAGCAAAAATGAAAAAAAAGTACTACCAAGTTCTTGTAATTAACTTTCCCACGAGAAGATATTATTTCTTTGGGAGATAGCAAGTTTGTTTATAGTTCAGAAAATACTGTAAAAGGAGTTATGTAGACTTTGCTATAAAATGGATTTGGTTTTCCTTCGTAGTTGTGATTGTGTAAGGTTCTTCATATAAGTTACTTTGTTAAAAGTATTAATTCAGTAGATCGTTTAGACAAACTGAAATAAATCATTATGTGCTTATAGTGGAAATTAGTTGGCTTTACTCAGTAGTACAAATTTGGAATGCAGAAGTCTTTGCCAGCTATCCTTCTCTTCTTGTTTTTATTTTAATCTGTTTAATACATATAATCCCTTGTAATCACTGAACCTGAGTTTCCTGAGTAGGTACTGAATCAGACTCCTCTTTGCTTTTTCTCCTTTCAGCTAATATTCTGTGAACTTGAGCTGCTTCACAGCATCAAAGAGCTGAGGGTGTGGAAGGCACAACTAGCTCAAATTTGCTTATTTTATCTTAGGTCTTTGCATTAGGTGCATAAAAGTCACCCTGGAGAGAATTACAGCATGAAACAGACTGTTTCCTCTGCCTGACACTCTGCTTTGCTTTCAGTGAAGAGCTCTGGCAGCACACAGACACACAGCATAGTTAGCTGTAATGTGAAAGTGATATGTGACCTTGGTGAGCGTCCCTGTGATCTGTACGAAGGTCCTGGTGGCTGTGAAACAGCCCTTGGCACTTGGTTGGACAGTTAAGAGTAAGCCCATGTATGCTGCAAGGTGAATTTGTGCAGTGAAATGTTAAGAGGATGATGCTGGCTTGAAGTATTGCAGCTCTCCTTCAGCTGCCTTGTGAAACTGCAGCCCTGTCATTTCATATCCCAGAACAGTTTAATTGAAACAAAGACTGCAGTACCTCCATTTGCAGCAGAAGGGATGACAAACTCAATACGTTGGCTTCAGAGGCTTACTTCACTGCAGGGTGTTACTGTTAGCCTTCCCTACTCTAGCCTAGCTTCCAAAAAGAGCAGTGTGAGCTCCTACGTGCAGTTGAATAACATGTGCTCCACGTGCCAGACATGGGTTTTGCAACACATGTAAACTCTCCTCTCTGTCGAGGGTAGGCCTGCTGGCCTTAAAAGAGGTGACTCCTCTCAGCATGCTTTGTAGCACTACATGCAGAACTTCTGAATTCAAGATTGAGCTCTTGAACTGAACCTTCTTTCATTAGTGGGCATTTTTCCAAGGGAATGGCTTAACTGTTTTTTGCCCTCAGCATACAAGTTGCTAATATTTGTTCTTCTCTTGACAGGCTGCTGATACCCTTGCTGTGAGGCAGAAGAGAAGGATCTATGATATCACCAACGTTTTGGAGGGGATTGATCTCATTGAGAAGAAGTCTAAAAACAGCATTCAGTGGAAGTAAGCCATGACAATCTTGCAAATTTTCACACGCTCAAGAGCCACAAAAATTGATTTTTCTCCACTTACCCTGACTGATATGACACCGTAAAAGTAATGTTACGCTCATCAATCAGCAATACAACATTCTAGAATTACAGCAAGTTGCAGATGAACTTTAATTATCTTCCCTTTAACTTTGATGCATAAAATCAAGTTTAAAGCGTACAAAAGAGAAACTTTCAGAAAAACTTGTAGTGCTGCTTTATAACTGGCGCTTGTAATTGAGTAAATTTACTCCAGGTAGATATGGGAGGGGTACTGGGACACACCCTCTCCACCTATACGCCCTCCTGTAGCCCATGCCTATTTTTCCTTGAGTCATGGAATGTGAAAGCTTGAGCTAAGAGTTAAAGGGGAAGGAGAAAGGGCCTGCAAGCCAACTCCAATGCAGAGAAAACCTACATTCCATAAAAAAATAAATTTCAGTTAAGGGAGATTCTAAATTTGACCTGTTTTTTTCTGTTAAAGCACTGCTGCAAGGGTAAACGCACATTTCCTTCTGTCCCTGGATCAGCAGTAGCTGTCATTTTTCTCCTTCTTAGTAGCTGGTGCAGTGCTGTGTTTTTTACTTTCAGCCTGGGAACAGCACTGATAATGCCAATGTTTTTAGTTGCTGCTCAGTAATGTTTACTGCAACCAAGGACTTTCTTGGTCTCATGCTGTGCCTGTGAGGAGGGGCACAGCAAGTGAGAGGAAGCAGAGACAGGACACCTGACACAAACTAGCCAAAGAGGTATTCCGTACCACAGCATGTCCTGCCCAGTAATATAAACTGGGGACAGTTACCCAGAGGGCCCAGACCGCTGTTCAGGTTGGGCTGGGTATCAGTCGGTGGGTGGTGAGCTGTTGTATTCTCTCCCCTTGTTATTTCCCTTACCATTATTATTCTTGGTGGTATCATCAGTCATTTGTGTTATACCATAGTTACTGGACTGTTCTTACCTCAACCTGTGGGAGTTACATTCTTTTGATTCTCCTCCCCATCCCTCCGGGAGCAGGGGGAGGAAGAGGTGGGGGAGGGAGCAAGCGGCTGTGTAGTTCTGAGTTACTGGCTGGGCTTAAACCACGACACCTTCATATTGAATATTAGTAGGTTTTCAAAATGTTGAAAGTAGCCTGAAAGAATTGTTTTTACCTGTTTGGTTTAGATTTTTCACTTGTGGTTTCATGAACCCTTGTACCTTTTTAAGAGGAGTAGGTGCTGGCTGCAATACAAAAGAAGTCATAGACAGGCTGAGGTATCTGGAAGCTGAAATTGAAGATCTAGAGCTAAAAGAAAAAGAATTGGATCAGCAGAAACTGTGGCTTCAGCAAAGTATCAAGAACGTCATGGATGATTCTACAAACAACCAATATCCTTTTAAATTAATTCTCTGCGTCGTGGAGCTAGAATTAAAGCAACAGTTAAAGATAGGTAATCAATAAGGTATCATGTAGTCCATTTTATCTAGAAGCCAGAAAAGGCAAATGCTTTTTTTCAGGGTTTTATTCGAAAAGAAAGAAAAATCTAAATCTTATTTACATGACTTTTTAACTTCTCTGACTGTATGATTGGTAACCTGAATAAAATTTAGCACATGCATACGTGTCTGTTTATATATATATATATGGCAGTAATTTTAAGTCCATAGTATAATCCCAGTGTCTTATTTAAAATTAATTGTATTGGTTTTCAGCACTTGAATTTATACTTTCATCCCAGTGCTTTACATAACTTTTTTTTGTGTTGCTTCCTTCAGCCAAAGATAAATTGAGTTGAGAAAGTCCTGAAGCTTGCTGGGTTTGAAACAAGAAAAAGTCCTGCATGTCAGTGCCCCATGAGCAGGGAGTTCCAGCTTCATTGATTGTAATCATGTGTTTAGCTGTCTTGCAAGATACTGAGCGAAATAGGCACCTGAGATTGGAAGCAGGAAAGTGCCCTTCTCAACTACAGCATGGTGAAGAGTACTTAAAAATTACTTGAGCTGCTCTACAGAAACTGTTCCTGTAAAATGGATCTTGTAGCAAAAGAGGTAGAAGTTTGATATTAGGAGAAACTTTCATTTGGGAGGGCTAGCCCTGGAATTGGCCCCCCAGAGAGGTGGTGGAATATCCATCTCTGGAGGTTTTCCATAAGAGGGGAGGCAAATATCTATTTGGAATGTCTGTAACAGTTGATCTTACCTTGAGGCAGGGAAATGAGATGGCAGATTTCTCTCTCAAGTCTCCTCTGGCAGTATTTTTGTGTGATTCTGGGCAGTCCTGTTACATATTTGAGTTCTGTAGTGTCAGAATGCACTGAGGTAAATGTTACTCTTCCAAACAAGATTTTATATTTTCCCCTTTTTAATTTTTATTTTTTTAAATTTTATTTTCTTTTTTAAATTTTTTTCTTTTTTGTATTTTCTTCACAGATAGTGATTTGTTTGTTGTTTTTTTTTTTTTCCTTAAAAGGTAGAACTCTGCTATTTTTAACCAGTCATTCTGAAAGGAAAATATCATGTCTTCATTGCACCTCTGAGTAACAGCAGTAAGTTTATAGGTTAGGCTCAGCTCAGACAAACTTCTTTTAAGGGGCAACAAATACTAGTTTCATGTAGCTTCAAAAAAAGTGTTCCTTGACCTAAATTACATTCTCATATGTCACCCATGAAGATATCTGCAACTGCTTCAATGGTAAGTTGCTGCTGTTTCTTAAAATGAGGGATTTCTTTACTTCCCTCGTGAAAATGAACTTGCTAATTAGCCTGCTTTTTCCGTTCAAGTATTGTGAATTTAGAAGTACTTAATAGTGATAAGTACTAAGTAGGTGTCTCTCATGATGTTCATGACTAGCAAGTTCTAGCATTTTCTAGTTGTAGTCACAGACTGTATGGGATGGAAGCTCAGCTGGTTTTGGAATACAGGTTTCAGAAGTATTTTTCTGTACTCATACTTTTCAGCAGCTTGTCTCAGGCCATTATTGGAGCCAGGAACAGGACATGTTGGTCCAGCACACCAGAAAGACAAGGCAGGTCCAAATTTTGTAACATTTTCTGGTGGCTGTTGTGGCCACAGGGAGCTCCTGTTGGATACTATAGGTGGATGCTGTAAATGGAGCCACCTGAAGTTCAGTGATGGGGCATTGCTACTAAATCAAAAGGATTCCTTCTGAACAGGAAGCTTGAAGAAGTTGCTAGGAATTTCTGACAGAAGTTAACTCCCTTGATATCCTCTCTTGATCCTGGGGCACCCAAGGGAAGACTGCTGTTCAGCCTCCAGCTAGGCTCAGAACATCTCTTCTTTGCCATAGGGAAGAAGGGCTTGGTTTTGAATAAAAATGCAAGATCAGACAACTAGTGCAGAGTTTAACGAACATGAGCTGTTGCTAAAACGAGTTAGTCATTACAAAATGTGGAGACACTAGTACACCAGTCACATAGTACTTCATGTAAGTCTCTTAGGAAGCAGAGAAAGAAAAGTGTTATCTCAAGTTATGGACAAAGGGGAAATTATGTGCAAGTAGGTGAGTGACCTGCAGTGCAAGGTAGGTTGTGCCAGTATTGTTGACGTAATTGAGATCTCCTGACTTTAACCACCGTGTTTTGGTGTACATAGTAAGCCACAGGTGAGTTTGGTAGCCAGCTGATATATCCCAGTTGTATGTGCTGCAGAAGTTGTGAGCTTAGACACTTGGAAGTGCTGGCACTGAAGACAATCATTAATAAATTTTCTTCCTTCTATTAAATCTCTCTGTACTACCACCACTATTGAAAGCCATGAAGTGAGCTGGACCAGAGAGCTGGTTTAGCTGAAAAAGGAGCTTGTTAAATATTTTCACTTCGCTTTATATATACAACTAGGAGATCTGGGGACAGTAACAAACAGGTAAAGGAAGTGGTAAATATTATACTTCTATGAGAAAAGATTCTTGCAACTATGGTTTAAGTACTAGAACTTTGGGATTTATACTGTGCAAAGTACTTGGATCTAACAGGGACTATGCAGGTACCGCCACAAGTTTATTTATGCTGTAATTATGCAGTATTACAAGTGGCCTTGTAATATCATTTGAATGGATAGCATGCAAGACTTAAGGAAAATATGCACACTTAACCCTTTCTTAAATATTGCTACTTAACCAGGAGACACACTTCTAGCAATTCAAGCACCTTGTGGTACACAGTTAGAAGTACCTATACCCGAAATGGTATGTACTGGTTTCTTGTTTACTTAAGTGTTCCAGAGGGAGAGTGGAAAAGAAGAGCTACACTAGGCATAACTGTCATGAACTGCCTTGTGAACTTTTTTAGCAGTGACTTTTTTGTGTCAGATTTCTCTGCTGTATTGTACTCTTAGGAAAAAGCCATTTAGATATAGCAGTAGATTTAGTTTGGTTTATGTTTAGTCTCATGGTACTAGACTGGATAAACTACAGTCTCACTTTAAAGGCTTAAATGAGTGAGATTAGGAGGTCAGATTACTTAACCTCTGTCCTTCTTTACTTTTTTTCATCATATAATTGGGAGGTCGCATTGTATGAGGCATGATAGCCACTATGCTTATAGAAGGCTAAAATTCACCTGAGAAGTTTGACAAGCCTTTTTAAGTGAGGTTAAGTACAGTCCAGTATGGTGAAATTGTCCAAAGCTATAACAATTAAGCTAATCAGTGATACCATCTTTGTCCATCTCTGCTGAAATCAGATCAGGCAATGGTAAGGTTCTCTGTTGGGATCAAAGTAATCAGCTGTGATGTTTTTATCTTTAGGGTTTTTTTGGCTTTTTGTTGAGGACTAAAACAGCAGATCTTGGTCTTTGTCATCATATTCAAGCTGGATTTTTTTTGCTTTGGTTCTTCTTTTTCAAGGCTCCCTTCCCACTGTTCTCATGCTCATTTTTCCTAGAACATACCTGCTGAAAAAGTTTGCTGAATGAGCCACTGTGTAGTCAGTGGTCTCACTGAGGTTGTGCTAGAGGAAGCTAGTTCTAGCTGTGTTGCTTCAGTAACTTGCCCAAAAGAAGGCCTGGCAAATCAGTTAAGAAATTGCTTCTACTGACTCATGATCCTGTGTTCTCTCAGTCTGGGTGAGATAACCAGCTGTTTTAGAATGCTTGGTCCTAAACAGCATCATTCTGAAGCTCCATTTAAAAGGAAGAAACATAAATGCACAGAAATCATTTCTCATCATTGCTGTTACTGGTAAGATGTAGCCCTGCTATAAGTCTCATGTAAATAGAATTCAGTATTTCATTAAGAACTTAATAGAATTGTATGTTAGTGTTGTCTGCAGCCGTGTTCTGGTCAGGTAGATACAGTACAGGTTTGTAGGCTGGTTTGTGTTTTGTCTTCTGACAGATAACATGTATTAGTTTTAAATATTTTATTTTTTTTCCTGAGCATGACTTGAATGACTTGATAAGACTGCCAATTCTAAGCTGTTCCTGGTGATGTAACTAGAAGAGCACTGTGTTTATGTTCTGCATCAGGTTGAGAATTCTGTTCAAACATCTTAATTAACTTTCTGTGGGAAGTAACTGTGCAGTTACTGTTACATTTTGTAAAGTTAAGAGTTCTCAAGGAATGGTAACTTTCACAATATACCACCATTACAGGGACAGAATGGACAGAAGAAATACCAGATCAATCTTAAAAGTAGTTCAGGACCTATCCATGTGCTGCTTATAAACAAAGAGTCGAGCTTCTCCAAGCCAGTGGTGTTTCCAGTTCCTCCACCTGATGACCTTGCACAGCCATCATCACCACCTGGAGCTCCAGCAACTCCGCTTAAACCTGCTGCAGCTCCTGACAATCCACCAGAACATGACCTGAACCAAGCACAAGAGTTACCGCAAACATCGGTTGTGGACACGCCATCAGGTGGGTCCAGGGTTTTTCCTACCTCACGTGGGTGGTGGGAGGGGAGGGAACTGGAGGGGAAGAAGGAAAGCGTGCTAGATGAAAGAAAGATCAAGAATTTGCATAGCATAGCAGCTGTCTCTTAAGAAACTACCCCAGGGGCTTACTAAGAGCTCTGAAGAGGTTACAGAGAAACCTCTTCCTCTTCTGCCTGGTGAAACAGATTCTTCCCTCGTAGCTTATCATCTTGTACCAAACAGGTTTTGAATGTGATCCAGTTAATTATTCTGAGGTGCTTCTCCAGAATGCAGTATGGAAGGAAATTGCCAACCTCTGATGGAGGATATGATTTGAACATGTACCTTTTAATGAGGCAGATAATAGAGTCAGCAGTTCCAGCTTTTGTGTCACAAGGTCACTTCCCTTCTTCCACATAGCCACAGTGAGAGACTGATTATCAGGTATATTTTTCATAATAATAGGAGGGTAATAGGAAAAGATTTAAGAAAATGCTGTCATGTCACAGCCTGCATTTCTGATGGGTCCTGATTAAACTTTATTTATTGACCTTCAATTAATTAACAGTTAGTTAAAGTATGCCTTTGATTTTGGAAGGGCGAGACTTCCCCTGCCTCATCCCAGACATTAGCCATGTTTGCCTCAAAAGCAAAGCCATGTGCAGTTGGTCTGTGTTCCCTTTTACTGTAACAGATTCATAATGTGCCTGTCTTTGCAGACGGCAGCACAGAGCAGGACAGTGCAACCCCAGCAGCTCCTTACTCCAGCCTTCCAGAGTCGGTGTTGTACTCCAGCCTTGCAGGCGATGTTGCCCAAGCTACAGCTAGTTCAAATGACTACCAGGGCTTGCTGCCCCTGGATGTTAACTGTATTCTCAAGGCAAACTCATTCGACTTGGCAAAGATGGAGGAGCCCACAGGTAGGAAGCAGTAGTTCCTGTTCAGTTGTTTCTGTTAGTTTCCTAAGCCCTTCTTTGTGACCAAGTTACCAGTGAGTTACACAGTGGAAATAACAGGCCTCCATTTATCTCCTAATGAAGCCACTGAGCCAGCTCTGAGTAGCAAACTCATTTTAAGCAAAATACCTGTCTTTGCTGCCAAATAAGCTTCAGCTATGCTGCTCTAGGGCTGTAAAGCATCAGTGGGAGAAATGTATTGGGCAAAAACTGAGGGATACAAAGGTGAATACATTTTACATATTGCCATGGCTCCTACACAGCACATGAGCCATAATTGTACTTTGCAATTCAGTGTTCTAATGCAGAGAATATATATTGACTTCCATAAACACACACTTCTCTCTTTCACAGGGATTGGTGGGGATCTTATTGATGAACTCATGTCTTCTGATGGTAAGTATTTAGCATCTTCTCTAATAATCACAAGTAGCAGCATGGGTTTTATGTGAAGAGCACTCTTAGGTGTTAAATCTGATGCTGAGTCTGATACTACTTCTGTCCCCTATAATGCCTCCTCTATCTTTTGTCATTCTTGTCTTTGATCCCCTTTCCGTTTCTTGCAAGTGTTTTTTAACAAGCAAAATGGTTGGTTTTTAACAACCAAAATATGAAAGTCTTAATCCAGCAAGCACTTACATGCGTGAGTAACCCACCAGTTAATTCATGAACAAGGAAAGAACAGGCTGATGACTAGAGTGCTGCCGTAAAAAAATAGATCTGGTTTAATTCTCTTCTGCTTCAGGCTTCCTGCAGGTGCTCTGAGTAAACATTTTGGAACATGCTGACATGCATGCAGATTTGTAGATGGCACCTTGGTAACTGTACAAGTGCAGAACTTGAGACACAGCTAGTGAGTTCATGTGTTCCCTGTCTCTCTGCTCCATCTCACTGAGGTGCTAGAGGTGAACTCAGCTGGCATTGTACTTGTTTGCCCTCTGCTCTGTAAGCAGCTTCTGCTTACCTGCCTTTCTAGCAGACAACCTTTAGGGCTTATCCAGAAAGAAACATGTAATTATAAGATCTGAGGGGCAAGATGGGATTATGTGAATGCGCCATTATATGGCTGAAATGGAAACAGTCTTTGCTTTCACAGCAGGTACAGCATGCCCAGCTCCTCTGCACTAGGTTAGCACTCCCTGACCTACAGCATGAGGGCTGAGGCTTCTCTTCTTGCCCCCCAAAGATGAATTCAGGTCCATGCTGGAAATGCAGTGCACAGAAAAACTGCTAGGCCCCATTTTCTTGTTTTTTATTCCTGTAACACAGGGATAGTTGCAACTTCCTTACTTAAAATGATAAATACTTGAAGGCTGATAGAGGCAATACTGTAGGAAGGTGAAGAAATATAAATATGAATGTTGGCTTTCAGGTGAAAGTTTCAAAAGCTACTCAGGAATTCCTTTGTTGCAGAAGGAAAAATTAAGTCCTCGTTCCACAGGTATCACTCCATTCCAGGAAATTCACTTAAAATACTAAGCAAAACATGTAGACATGTCACTGACTTAGTCTGAATAAAGGCAGTACAGGTAATTCACAGAATGTGTCTTAGCATGCTTGTCAGATTATCACGACTATTTTAATTATTAAGACTAACCCTGATACTGGTAATGACAAACATACTGAATTATGAGATAGGGCTGATATTCCAAAGTGTTTTTAACTTAAACTAAACTATTCCTGCTTTACAGTTTTTCCTCTCTTACGACTCTCTCCTACTCCCGGAGATGACTACAACTTTAACCTGGATGATAATGAAGGAGTCTGTGATCTCTTTGATGTGCAGATACTAAATTATTAGATATTGTGTCAACCAGACTACTTATCTACCTCTAACTATAACATTCTAGACTTCTTCATAACCTGAGTATTTGAATAATGAATGTATAACTTCTTAGTTCACTGACTCTGGGAGTTTATTTCCTTTTGCTTCCTTTAACTACTTCACAAAGCAAATTTAACAGTGAGGAAAAAGGGGCTTTTATCAAAAATTCTGGCACATTTTTTCACCTGTGTGTCCTCTCTGTGATCCAATTATTTGGAGTTTTCTTTAGTAAGAAAAGTGAACATGTTCTATAGTCTTCTGAGCATTTTTCAGAAATGATTAGGCTTCTTGCTCACAGTTAACAGCGTTTTCTTTGAAGCTTTACTGCCTAGAAGCTTTCTGTATTTTAAATTTTCAATTTTGAAGCTTTCACTGCCAAGCTGAAAAGTGAAGGACATCACCTCGAGTTATGCTAAATTGTTTCAGTGAACCAATTTTGTGAAGTGCCTTCTGTTTTAGCACTTTAAGTTTCTCACACTGACTTCTGACATTCCTCTTTCCTAGATGATAGGAAAGGTCTGTTTGTAGTTTGTATTAAAAGTGTGCCAATACTTGTATATTAACAAGATTTTTTTTAATAAAATTGTACAAACAAAGCTATCAGTATTTGTGATCTTCATTTCTTGCAATCCCTTCACTGCCCATTATGCATCACAACTGAGATAACAGGCTTGTGGCAGCATCCACATTTACTGGTTCCTCTTCCACATTTGTGGAAACCTGAGAAAAAAAAACAAAAAACAACAAGTTTTTAAAGTACAAAGCAATTGCTTTTTACTCTGGAAAAAAAAAAGCCACTTAATAAATACCTGTTGTCTAGAAGATTAGTCTGTCTTTATGTATTTAATTTAGGCTAGTATTGCAGTCATAATTCAGTAATTTGGAGGAAACCCGGGTTCACTAAACTTGGCAGAGCAGCAACCAATACTTTATGTTGCAGGAGAAAGACAAAGCATCATGCCAGTAATGGCCAAATGGAAATACAGGCTGAGCTTTTAGTTACGAAGTGCTCTTGATCACACTCCTGCAACTTTGGAGGAAATACAATTACAGCCCAGGTGATCAAATAGAGTGTTAGGTCACGTACAACCCTACAGGCGTAAGAGCAATGGTATAGTCTGAATTCCTGCCTGCATGCAATAACAAGCGAGCAGGGACAGGGCCACTGGCACTAACTGCCTTGAAACCCTTGCTTGGCCTCATCTGTGCTGGCAGCACTGTCACCTATGTTTACTTTTACTCGGCCTCTCCTTAAGGTATCTGACACTAGATTTGTTGCTCCCAGCCATACAGAAACTTGATCACCCCAGGCTCAGTAAGACTCAACTCATGTTTTACTTCTCACAACAGCTAGGGTGGATTCATCTGCACCTCATCCCAGCCCACTGCTTCCTCAGTCCTCCAAACCATGCTCAGACTATCAGAGTCACATACAAAGGAGTATGTCAACAGTTAAATTCTGTGAATTGTTTTATGCACAAGACTGCACGTAGCCCTGTTCAAAGGACTAGACAAAGGAAGACAAGTGAAACACTGTCTTGAACCCTAAGTGCCACAGGCAAGAGCTTGTCATGGTTTAAGCCCAGCTGGTAACTCAGAACCACGCAGAAATGGCTCTTTCAGGTATTTATACTTCTGATGAGGGAATATGAAGGCTTAGGAATTGGGAACAGAGAGGCAGAGCTGGTTCAAAGCACTATCAGGTGCTTCAGGTAGGGAATGACAAGGTTTATCCTTACTTCCTGTGTCTAGTCGTGTTGCAAAGTAAGTCTCAAAACAAGGGGCTGGAGCTGAACTTAAAAAAAAAAATCTATTAAAAATAGAATGTAATTTAAAAATACGTTTTTGGAAGCATGCTCCAGCTTGGCTACCCACCCTCCTCTCTCTTTACTTTGGTAGTTATAAAGCACTTGAATATGCTAACCAGATTTCAACATTAGCACACCACTGAAATTAATAAAACTGGCTTTATAGCTTTAAAGCAACTGCATGAATTGCCTGCAGTCTGGAGAGCCAGGATATAGTGCTTTGAATATACACATTCCTTTCATTTCCCTCCTCAGATTTTTACAAAGGGAAGTTACCTGATGACTCTTCTCAGGTTCTGCTGCTGTGCCTTTTGATATCTGCTGTATTTCTTTCTGGACTTCAGCAAATGCTTTATTTATTGTGTTAACATTCTCAGCATTCTTAATGTTTATCTGGAAGAGAAAAAACACACTGGTATTTTTAACAGGAATTCCACTGACATGTGAAACTGCACCGTTTTTATACAGTTATTATACAGCAAGTCTTACATGTATATCTTCCAAAATTACATTTTAGTAGTTTTTTCTGTTACACAGTTATATCATCCAGTCATGTACTACTAACGTACTAATTAGCTGAAAATTACGAAAGCAGTCAAACCTGTTCTATTGGAAGTTAAGCCCACAGTGATCCAGAAACAGAACACAGAGAAAACAAAAGCCAGGGTGTAGACAGGCCCTGTGACACCATCCTCAGCTCCTCTTAGCTGGATTTGAGTTCCAGGAAAGGTTCCTTCCTTCATTCATGTGGCGCACTGCTCTGGCTAGGTCAACCTATTCCCCTCCTCAGCTGGACAGGGGAGAGAAACATATAATGAAAGGCTCGTGGGTCGAGATAAGGACAGGGAGAGATCACTCACCAGTTACATTTGCAGGCAAAACAGACTCAATTTGGGGAAAAAGTAATTTTGTTTATTAAATTTATTACATTTCAAATGCTCTAGAAGCACACTCATACATCTTCAGGCAATTCCATTGTCGTGGTTTAGGCCGTCCATCAGCCATGCAGTTTGCTACATGGAGAATCGAAAGAATGCAACTCCCACAGGTTGAGATAAGAACAGTTTAGTAAC
>JAOEHY010012137.1:0-36488 GCA_025447955.1 Psilopsiagon aurifrons
CCCCTTTTTGGAGTGGGGGGGAAGAAGGAGGGGGAAGTGAGTGAACAAACTGCGTGGCTGATTTACAGCTTAAACCACAACATCTTCTTATGGAAAGTCAAAAGAGTCAGTCAGGAATGATTTCAGGACCGTATAAGCATCAGTGTAGGTAAAAGAGCTGGACTGGCTCTTTGGAGGAATATTGTGTGTTTTGCCTTCACAGGGAAGAACAAAGACAAGTATTGAGCAAGGTTTAGTTTGTCTCTTAGAGTCAGAGAGCAAAAGCAACCCAACTAGGGCACCCTCTGTTAAAGAAAGGAAGAGCATAATGCAGAGGACTTAACTAGTCTCAGTGATGAAAAGCACTTGCCTTTCATTAGCTGTGACACTGTAAGTCTATTTCCATTTGGTACCTCAGGTAAGCATAATTAAATGCATCCTGAAAGAATGCCAGTGATTGATTTGAGGCACTGTTGAGTAAGCTGCTTATTTTTACTTTGTTTTTATTTGTTGGTGTTTTTTTGGTTTTTTTTTTTTTGGTGGGTTTTTTGGTGTGTATACAACAAATCAATGCTACCTTGGGTGCCTTTAAAGCTGCTAACAAAAATATGGAAGCTATATATAGATATTTGGACTGCCTGCCAATTTACCCAATATTTTGCTATTTCTTTAATCCCAAATCAGAAATGCTGAGATCTGGTGGTTGTCCAGCTTTGGGCATTCTTTAACGGTGCCTGCAGTGCAATGTTGTAAGGTGTTGCACCTTTCCTGAAGAGCATCACTCCTTGAGGGGTCTGGGTCATTCCAGGAAGGGAGCCTGGGAGCAGCATACTATGCAGAAGGGGAGGCTAAATGCTCCAGAGAGAGCTGTGGCATGGGGAACAAGGTGGAATAAATGATTTACTGTGAGATTAAGTCTTGGAATAGGCTAACAGACACAACTTGTAATAGGCTAACAGACAGCTGAAGGACAAGAGGACAGACAAGGCTATTTAGAAACCGGTCCTGCCATAGTTCAGAAGGCATGTAAGGCTGAGGCATACTAGCTGCTCTGTGTTAAGCCTTTCCTCATCAGTTCTTCCCAAGGCCTTTGTAGTGGGGATTGAAGGGCCTTATATGTTTTTTGATTGCAGCACCATGCAGCAAACAGCGCCCACTAGAAACACTTCCCCTGGTGCACCAAAAGATAAAAAATTAATATAGAAGAACAAAAGACATTTGTACATCACAGTGGGGTTTACTTCCAGTCACAGGGGACATATCTCATAATAGAAAACTACAGTAAGAATATATAAATGCCATAAGTGTTTAAAAAATAGTTAAAGGGCAAAGTTTGAGGTGTCAAAATCAACCTCAGGTATTCCTTGGAATGTTTCAGGGTATCTTACCTTCACATTCTTAGCGGTTAGGAAGAATCTTAGCAAACTGTATCAGCATGTTCTGTTATTAAGACGACTTGTACCTTTTTCTTTGGTGTGACTACTGACCTTTGGCAGGCAAAGGTATAAAAGCGCAATCATCTGTGTTTAATGCACTACTGTACATAAGTCTTTGATTACAAGTATCACGCACTCTTTCTCCTATAACAGAACAGATACGCAGCAGAATTCAGTCCTGTTAATCAGGACTGAATAAGTCTACTCTGAACTATGGTGTACTGAAATACTTACAGGGAAATTATGCTCAGTCAGATGAGAAGATAGAAGTATTTTGGAAGCATCTTTTTTCTCTCAAGTGACAAGTGGTTTCTCTAATAGAGTACATTTTAACCAAATGAATTTTAAGCCAGCCTGCTTCAGTAGCTGTCCAAATATAGGAACAGAGCAAAAAATCTCATTGTTATGGTCTACTCTGACTAGAAATGATGTGGAATGTTGACTAGGAATTTTGCATCTGAATCTGCTGAATGTACTGACAAAAGCACAAAGGGGTGTCAGCTTGTGAGTGGTAGCAAACAGCAGTCTGTGTTCTGGTTTCTTTACATAACAAAATATGAAACTTAAGGTCTTAAGAATTCTATAAGATATGTCAGGTTGAAAATTTTAAAACAAAGAAAAAACATTTTTTTCCAGACTAAAATTTCTGTGTTAATTTGCCGCATCTAGCTGTGTCATTCAGGCAGAAATATCTCCTATTTGCCTGCTGATCATATTTGAGAATATCTCTAAGCAAGTAAAATGCTTTAGTGTTATGTTTTTTTAAAGCCTGGTATCTCATAGTATATATTCTTTGCATAATCTTTGCACCAATGTGTTTGGATAAATAGACATAATGATCCACTTGGACAACTCCTGCAAAATTATTATTTCTGAGAGTCTGTGATTCTGTCACTTTTTTCTGGACAAGGAAAGTTAGTGATGGTTTGTGTTCTTTAGGTTGCTTCTAGTTTCATATTTTTGGTTGTGGTACCAGGAAATGTACTTGGCTACTGTTATTTTTACAAGTTTACTGTTATCTTCACCCCTCACATATTCATAGCTTTACCCTTTAGTCTCTATATGACATCTTATGGTCACATCTCACAGGTCAGTGAAATGCAGCAGTGTGCTATACTTTTCTTTATAGCATGACGATACATTGTCCAACCCCAATACAGTAAAAGACAAGGACAACTGTCATCCTTGGTGGGAGAGAGGATTCTATAACATTTCCAGTTTTTTAGTCTCTTATCTGTCACTGAGTTGTACCAAGAGACTCGGGTTATGTCTGCTGACCTGAAATCTGCTTATATTTATTGTGAAAAAGGACAGCGTTTCTGAGACGAGAGCTCAATCCCCCTTTTATCTACGAATGTAGTAAGTCATGTCCATTCTTTCAGGCCTAAGAAGATTTCAGAATCTTACCAAGAGATGGAATAGTTTCATCTGGGTTGGTGGAAAATACTTCATCTTTTTGTAGCCTTTCTTTCAGTGATTAGGACACTGACTAAGGAGGTTACAGTCCTGCTAAACAAGGAAGGAGATTGCCCTGGGGCATACCTCAGGAATGTACTAACTACTTGGTGGTTATGGAAAAAAGACAACTTGGACAGAGCACAGGTATATGAGTCCAGAAGAACATTTCAGACTGTGGGTCTTAAGAATGACCTCCAAATGTTGTGAAAAACATAGGACTTATATATTTACTTCATCTTTTGTCTGGCTTAAGAAATTTCCTAATCAGGATTTGGACAATTCTGCATTCTACTCCAAAGTACCTATTTCTCCACATGTAGAGAGTCCTTTGTGCTAAGCTAGTGGAGTGGATTTGTATCTATGCCTTATCTATGAATAGATGAAAATAGAAATGAAATAGAAATAAAAAGAAATAATCAGACTCTTAAGAACCCATTTGGTAGCCTCAAGCTATTTATCAAGATCACAAACTCAGTTTATGGCAGAGACCACCACTCTTTCACATTACAAGTTCATTCTCCTCTCAGTGGTGCAGATGGCTTGGTGTTGTGCGTAAAAGCTAGGGTACCACTGACTGCACTTGCCAAGAAAAAGATGGTGACAAAGGAGAAGTTCATTTAAGATTAACATAAAAGATGGAGGGAGGAAAGCAGACCTTTAAAGTGTTACTGCATTGGTCCTTGGTGGGCCCTTGTAGATATGCAACGTTCACTGGTTGCACACTAGTTGTGAAATCATTCTTGGTGATGGCAGGCACGGTACAGAAAGAACAAGGTCTAACTTTGAAAAATACCTGAAATAAATTGTTTAGCCACAGGAAACAAGTCATTGTGAGAGAAATGGAGGTACTAGGCTATATGCTACAATCATACAGATAAATATTTCTTCAGAAGGCCAATATGAGCCGAAGTCAAATACAGATGAGAGATTAAGATTTGTAGAAATGATATGGAAAAAAAGACTGATCTTTTAGCATACACTATACTGCCAAAGGCATGTAATGTAAAGTGTTCTCCTAATTTAATTTTGGGTTGTAACAACACAACATTCTTCATTTTAAGCATTGCTGTTATTTGATAACTCAAGAACAGCTTCTTACTGTCGCCTTTACAGGTTTTGTTGCATGAAAGTTCTACATATCTTTTAGCTGTTACTTGAAAAATGCAGCTGAAAAAGGTAAAATAAATATTAACCTCTGTACTTGGCAAAAGACCTTTTCTGGAGTTCCCTAGTCAGAAATAAGAACTCTCATGGGAATCATGTTAATTTTTTGGTAGGATTGTAGGACTTGATGGAATAAGTAGTATGATTTGCATTTACTTTGTACTCCTATGTGAGCATGGCATACAAATTTGGGGTTCACAAAGATGTTATAAGCATCAGCCTAGCACCTTTAGCAATACTAAGATACCAAGATGCAAATTCTGATGTCTCTGAGGCTCTCAGATTTCCCCTGTTGCCTCCTGGGAGCTGCTGAAAGAATGAAATTAGCTAATAGAATCATAGAATCTTTTAGGCTGGAAAAGACCTTTAAAATCGCCTTGTCCAACCGTTAACCTAGCAATGCCAAGTCCACTACTAAACCATGCTCTTCAGCATCACAAATGCATGATAGAGTAAGGCATAAGATCCAAGTCACTTCCATTTTGCCTTACTTTGTTTCCAACATGATGGAACAGTCTCGACTCGGGCTTCTCTTATTGACCTGCATTTCTTGCTAGAGACTATTGCATATAGAGAGATGAAAACATAGTTTTCTTTATTGATATACCATTCTAGTCCAAGTCTAAATTGGGTAGGGTTAAATAACAAGTGTTTTATCTTTCAGTTTTATCTACTATCACTATAATGTAGTTTTTATGGGTCATACGCATTTTGCAACTACTTCAGTGGAAGGTGATAACAAAAGAGATTTGATAGCATTTAAAGAAAAAATTTTTGCTGATCTCAGCTATGAATAGCAATTAAACTAACCAATGGCAAACATTAGTGTTATGCCAGCATCACAAGTAAGAAGCAGCTTGATGCTGAGGAAAGCAATACCAGCATCTGCTATTGGCTGTAGAAGTGGCCAGTGGCTCTTCAGAACATATTTTACCTCCAGAAGATAGTAGTTGAAAGCTATTCAGAGCATCAGGATGACTGATCAGTCTCCATAGCATTTATTTTCCTTCCCTCTATAGTAAGTAATTATTTAACAGATCTCGAGTCATAGAAACATATTGTAGGATAGAGTATGCAAAAGTTCACCTAGCTGAGGACACTCTAGTGAGGTGTTCTCCAAGTTAAATTGGTGAGGCTTGTAGACATTGAATGTCTACTTAATCATGAACCAAAGAAACAGTTTCTTCTGTGGTCAGGAGATTTTAAAGAGTTTTGAAGAACTTCATGTTAATTAGAAAACATAGCTGATAAGTTAGTGAGACAAGAGTGAATACATCTTTCTTTGCTTTTAAGAGGGTATGATTCTTTTTAAGCATTCCTCTTAGTCAAGAAAGGACATCAGTATTCGTTTAGCTGATGTACAGAGGGGAAAAAAAAATCAAATTGAGTTTTTCTAATCTAGCAGTGCAAAAGCTGTAAAATCTGTTTTACTAAGAAATACAGTCAAACATATAATGCGCACTTTGAACAAAGTGCTTTGTGTCTTTTAATTGATGGACTGGCCAGTCACGAGGGGCAATACAGTATTGACATTAAGACTGGTAGTGTCACTCAACTTTCAGGTTTAAAATAAAATATGCTGCCAAGAAAGACATTCTAAAACAAGTCTGATGGAAGGTTTGTACTTCTCTTACACAGATTAGACAAAGGTGTATAAATAAAAATTCCCAAGACAAAAGTTCATTTCATCTCTTACCAATGCATTAGCTTTTGAGAGAAGAAACTGAATTTTTCTAGGCAGCCATGTGTAAAACCTCACATATTTTTACAGCTTTTAAAACTAGAGCTTAAACTAATATGCTGACATTGAAATAAATACTGATTCAGCTTGAGTGAAACTTGGAAGTGTGGCAAAGAGATGTCATAAAACATTTTATGTAGCCTGCCTTCTGTGTAAGTCTGGTTTGGCTAATGTCATAGAGGCCAAGAAGATGAGTGGCTTGTCAGAGTTTTGCCACAGTCCTGTGGATGAAATGCTGATGTAATACTGTTCAGGCTTGTGTTATCACTGTTCCCAACTCAGGAAGGATAAACCATAGGTACACACAGAGTGTTTATTTAATCCTCAGCTTCAATGTCTGGAAAATGGAATTGGTGCACTTGCTCTTTCTTTGGTCAGTATTAACTATGAAAAGTGAAGAAGAAAGAGATGACTCTTCATTCACCATACAACTGTAATTTTGTCAGTCAAAGGAACAAACAATACAGCAGCCTGACATTTAATTAGGCTCTTCTGCTATTTGGAAGGAGACACTAAAGAACTGGCTGGATGGCCACACGCAGAGAGTTGTGGTCAATGGCTCAGTATCCACTTGGAGACCAGTAACAAGTGGTGTCCCTCAGGGATTGGTGTTGGGGCCAGTCTTGCTCAACATCTTTGTCAGTGACATGGACGGTGAGATTGAGTGCACCCTCAGCCAGTTTTCCAATGACACCAAGCTGGGTGATTCGGTCGATACGTTGGAGGAAAGGAATGCCATCCAGACGGACCTTGACACGCTTGTGAGCTGGGCTGATGCCAACCTGATGAAGTTTAACCATGCCAAGTGCAAGGTCCTACACCTGGGTTGGAGAAATCCCAGGCACAGCTCCAGATTGGGCAGAGAAGAGTTTCAGAGCAGCCCTGAGGAGAAGGACTTGGGGGTGTTGGTCAATGAAAAAATTAACATGAGCCGTCAGTGTGTGCTTGCAGCCCAGAAAGCCAGCTGTATCCTGGGCTGCATCAAAAGGAGCATGACCAGCAGGTCAAGGGAGCTGATCCTTCCCCTCTACTCTGCTCTCATGAGACCTCACTTGGAGTACTGTGTTCTGGTGTCATCAACATAAAAAGGACATGGAACTGTTGGAACAAGTCCAAAGGAGGGCCACAAAGATGATCATGGGACTGGAGCACCTCCCGTATGAAGATAAGATGAGGATGTTGGGGCTGCTCAGCCTGGAGAGGGGAAGGCTGCGTGGAGACCTCGTAGCAGCTTTCCAATATCTGAAAGGGGCCTATAGGGATGCTGAGAAGGGACTCTTCATTAGGGACTGTAGTGAGAGGACAAGGGGTAATGGGTTAAACTTAAACAGAGGAAGTTTAGATTGGATATAAGGAAGAAGTTCTTTATGGTAAGGGTGGTGAGGCACTGGAATGGGTTGCCCATGGATTTTGTGAATGCTCCATCGCTGTCAGTGTTCAAGGACAGGTTGTGCCGTGGGTGGCATAGTTTAGTGTGAGGTGTCCCTGCCCATGTTAGGGGTGCTGGAACTAGACGACCTTAAGGTCCTTTCCAACCCTCACTATTCCATGATTCTATGATTCTATGATTCTATGATTCTATGATTCTATGATTCTATCAGCAGGAGTCTCATAGCTGAAAGAAGAGAAGAAAGGTGCCCCTTTTATTTGTCTTCCATTCAGGATCAATTAAGCCTATTTTGAAGCCTTGAAAGATCTTTTGTGATGTTGTTCTGCATTTCTGTGACTTCAGATAAAATGTCCATTAGTTGTTATTGTTAAAATGGCTGAAGAGACAGTAATGAACATCACAGCCAACTGCTCTTCGGGAATCACTGCTGTGGTGGTTATTTTAGGATCATCTCACTTACAAACTATGCCTGTGCTGCTGGGCTGGGTATGGTCCAATGCTCCCTGGTACAATAAGACCGGCCATGCTGCTGGTATAAAAGCTCAATTGGGTACAGTGATACAGCTGGAGTAAAAAACAATTGAGTAACTGGAGGCATAAAATTCAGTCCTAAAAAGGAGTGAGGATAAAGACTGCTAACAGAAACCAAACAGGGGTTTCATTCAGTACCTGACTGAATCATTTAACTTCAGCTGAATTTGGTGCAAAAAAAAGTAAAGTAGAAAAGAATTGAAAAGCATCTGAAGAATTAATGAAATTTGCAATGGCCAGTCTAAAATCTTTGGCTTATTATGCATTTGTATGACCAGAAACACTGTGATCTGACTTTTCCTCATGCTCTCAGCTGTCTAATTAAATGGACCTCACATGTCTGGGGTAAACGGGGTGGAGAAGAGGGGAAGAAATAATGAGGAATGTGATCAAGAGAATCATGCTTTTAGAGTTGCTTGCAATCTCTCATGTGCTGTGATATGCTACTTCACATATACTAACATACAGAGGCAAAATCCCAGCTAAATCAGACGTAGTCCAGCAACTATGCTCAAGAACCTATTCTCTGTGGTTTCTCATGTACACACTCTTCAAGTGTTGTGATTTAGATCAAGCAGAAGTTAGTAGCAGAGGCACAGTCACTCTAACCTTGTTTAAAAATAGGTTGTGGACTACTCTTACTGAGTCCGCTTGTGGGATTAATGCAGTCTGGATACAGGGCTTGGTTGTCCTAGAGATCTTCTTCACCTGGCCAATGTTTGGGACCTTTGAGCACTTCCTGTCTCCTAAGCCTCTGCATTCTCCAGCCAAGCTCTCTCTGTAGCTGGAGAAGATCCCAAACCATAAAATTTTCATCCTTTTCTTCCTCCTATGTCAGGGAAACTGGGCCCATGAGCCTGAAAGCTATCATGGTACATTTTTTTCCTGGATTACCAGGAATTTCAATGTTTTGGGTATATGTGTGGGATTCATTCCAAAATAGCAAGCTTTTTAGTAATCAGTTTTCTTAGCATGATTTTCTTGGTCTGCTATGTACAAGGTAAGCCTCTAAATTCCATTTAAAAAATTTGCAAATTAATTTGGTTAACATTAAAATGAATCAATATCCAATCAGGGTGCACCTTTGACTTCCTGTCAATAAAATTTGCTGCTGCTTCTTCTTTGAAATCACTGACTGTATAAACTTGGAAATGCTGCGCAGCAAGAGAGGGAGAGAAATATAAGCCAGCCTTTGGTAGTGCTTTGTTTACTATTCACTGTACTAGCATCTGCTGCACCTCTTCTTCATTCTGCTAAAGGTAGGACCTTGCTGAGGGGCACAATACAGCAGGTTCATCTTGCAAATAGAGGCCTTTAACTAATTATGTATGTAAATAAATTATGAAAGAGTGTTTCTGCCAGCAAAATTCCATCTGGAATGAATCTCTGGAGAGGAATCTAGCAAACAGATTCAGTAGATACATCTTTTGTTTTCCTTCTGCACTATGCTGTACTCCTGCAGAGATCTTTTCATAAACAGGCTGTTATTTTCTCTATGTATTGCTTTGTGTTAGCCTGTAAGCTGTGTTGGTCATGTCATCCCAGGCAAAGTCTCTGTTTTTCCCCCTATCTTACTCAGTTAATATTGTTAGCCATCCTAATACTACAAGTGGGGTCAAGAAACTCCTTTTGCAAAGGTAATGTGTTCAGTGCCTTTCTTGCCTGTCTTCTTTTCCTAATGTTTCTTCCTCGGTCACTTGAAGACATCTTATCTCTCTGAGCAGCTGACATAGGTGAGAAGGTTCTTCAGTTCTTCCTGGATTCATGACAAAAGTAGCTTGCATGTAACCGGCCTGTAGGCTATTTTAGGATAAGGAAACTTCAGTAGGTCCTCAGAAGTAGAAAGAATCTTCAGATACTTAATGTCATAAAATACTGATGTGACATATAATCAAAAGTCCATGGAGTTTCTATGCTCACATATATAGAATGACAGGCGAAAAAGTGGCAGCAAGACCTAGTTATTCGCTGCAGTTCCCAAAGTTCCACACAACCTTTGCTTCAAGAATTTGAAATTATAATTTAGATCTATTGTACCATAAAGGAGAAAGGATTCTTCGAAAGGATTAATATTCACAGTTAGGACTCTTCTGATATCCAAGTACCATGCAAAGGCACATGTCAGAGAGATGAAAGAACATTATTCATCAAGACTGACTTTTAAACTGAATTCACTGCCTTTTGTGGGGGGAGGAATAGAAAACATTTCTGTCATACTCTATTTTTTTTTTATTCTCTTTGGAAGTATCTTTTCATTACAGGATGAAACAATCAAACCAGGCATGTTAAAAATCACCTGTCATGTAGTCAAGTTATATTAAGATCAAAGACAGTCATGTTTAATCTAAAGTACATGGGCATTTTGTTTTAAATTAACAATTAACTGCTGGAGAAATCTCAGAACTTCTTATGAATGACAGAAAAAATACACAACAAGACAAGTACCCCAAATGCCACGCATGCATAGGAAGCTTCTGTTGACCTCATGGAGAAAGGTGTGTTTCGAGAAACTTTAAAGTATGGTTTATTTTTAGAGTTGCACGAAAGGGAATGAATAGTATCATGTGAAAATATAAATTTCAAAGATTACAGTTTAAAAAGTGACAAATACATTTGTGAATATGCAATTAAGAAAATACTTATATTAGAAATATTGCTTTCTGCAACTTTAAGATTTTAAGGTAACTAATATTTAAGAAAGATTTGGAGAAAAAAGATATATTATTTGTCTATTATTAATGAAGATAAAATAAACAGCCACTCATCAAGTTCCAGTAGGACAGAAACTGTGCAGACAACAGCTGACACTTCATCAGCAATCATTTGTCCAGCCTTGGACTGTAGGATATATTCTCTTGCAATAAAGGTCCTAGGGCCCCAATTTGCTTAATGTTTCTAAGAAATTGCTTGAGGCAAGGATTAAATCAAACACAAATCCTTCAGGTTAGGCACGTAGTTAAACACTGCTTATGAAAGGCCACAGACACTATTCACACTGGTAATAATAATTGATGAAGTGTTGATTAGAGCATCTAGCAGAGCCATTAAATAATTTATATTTTGTTGCACTCCCTTGCTATGAAAAACATAATTGGAGTTTACTCATAGGGCTTATGCACTTTACAGACAGGTGAAAATCACTAATGAAGATTGTAGAAATTTCTAGAAGCTGATACCAGGCAGTGTCCTCCACCTCCAACCGATGTGCATGCTCCTTTCCTCCCTCTGCAGTACATGCTGATCATACTTGATCAACAACTTGGGGTGAAGGAGCCTTGTGGTTTTGATTAAACATTGCAAACAGCATGTTGTAAAATACAATTGTGATGTCTCAGTCCATTTTAATTTGCACTGTATTCACCTAAGACATTTTCCTGTTTGCTAAGTTTTTGCTCCTGAATGTGCCCAAGGCTTGTTTTATCAAGGCTCCCTGAAGCAATCCCCATCTGAATATCCACACCACAGAATTTTTCGTTGCACATGTTGTCCATAGGCAGAACCTGTTTGCCCTTTCAGGGCTGTGTCACTTGCCATTATCCTAGCCAACAGACTAGGAGAAAAGCCAGAGTTTATATTCTCAGTGCTCTGCCATGGAAACCTATCTCTTTAATATTATGTGGCTCTCAAAAATATTTTGGTAGCCTTTTCCTGTCCACAAAAAAGGTTGTTATGCTTTGTGGAGCAAAAGTTCTGATTCCTGTGGAGGATTTTCAGTGTGAATGTAGTGACAATAAGTCCAGATTTGCAGTGGAGTTAATTTCCTGGCAGCTCCTATTGTTCCCAGAACTCTTAATAGTCAGATAAGTTATTATCTGTATTGTTAACTCCTTCTTAGTCAAGAAACTTGCTCTTGATCTGGAACTGAGGTTTGGTGCCACACTACCATGGCAAACTTCACATTCATCAGACAGACAGGAGAGCTTTCCTCAGCCTGCAGTAGGCCCTTTGGTGGAGTCTGGGACAATACATTTGCCAGTACTTATTTCCTCTTAATTCAGTGTATGCTGTCAACATCTGAAGTAATCAGTATACTTTGTTATTGGTGAAGACACAGGTGTCAATTATGAAAGTAACCGTGATTGATAAATACATTGATGAGGATCTGCTTAGTGTAGCAGCTGGTGCTGTGGAATGGAATCTGGTCTACTTAGAAATGGATGCTTTCACTCTCAAGAAGTAACATTTTAAGGCTGTTGTAGAAAACTCTGTTAGGATTTCTGAAACACTTTAACAGGCAAGGTGAAGTTTTTCTTTCTTGTCCTTTTCCCAACATGCCCTTGTATATCCAAATTTCATTTAACAGAGTACTTAAGGAGCTTAAAGTGCTGTGTTGGATTTGATATGCTACGAGTATGAGATAAAAGTGCAAAGAATATAAAAAAATATTTTAAATAACTGTGAAGGAGGGGTATGGAATGCAGAAAGATCATTAATTATTTCAGAAGGTTATAGTATTAAAGTAATGTGGGTTTTTTAAACAGATTAGAGGTACTTGTGACATAAGTGACAGGCACCAGATGGCTCCACCTCATTAGAAATCAGACTTCCAGAGTCTGAGCCAGCGGTAAGGTGGACCTGAGGGAAGGGACTGTGATCAAACCCTACCTTGGAAATAGAGTAAAATAGGCTTATAAAATTGATTTAGTGAGTTTGCACTTTGTTTGATATACTTCAAATTAGAGCTGGGGGGATATAAAAAAAATGAAGCTTTGAAATTAAGTGGAGAATGTAATTTGATGGCTGAACAGGAGGAGAAACTCAATAAGAGAGCAGTCTGAAACTACAGGAAATATGCAAAGTCCTGGTTTAAGAGCCAGGCTGGACCAGCTTGACCTATTAATACTCCTTGACACATAAAGGTTCTCCCAAATTTATTATTTCATGATTAGTATTATTAATTTAGCTTTTATGGATCTGAAGACACCTTCTGAATGTGAAGTACTCTTGTGCGATTCTGTTAGTTTCCAAGGAAAACAGTACATAATATGAAAAACAATGAAATGTAAACAATTATTTTGGTTTATAAGGATGCTGGGGAGGGACTCTTCATTAAGGACTGTAGTGACAGAACGCATAGTTGGTTAAAACTTAAACAGGGTAAGTTTAGAGTAGTTATAAGGAAGAAGTTCTTTATTGTGAGAGTGGTGAGGCACTGAAATGGGTTGCCCAAGGAAATAGTGAATGCTCCATTCCAAGTGGTGCTCAAGGCCAGGTTGGACAGAGCCTTGGGTGATGCCGTTTAGTGTGAGGTGTCCCTGCCCATTGCAGGGGCATTGGAACTAGATGATCTTAAGGTCCTTTCTAACCCTAACAATTCTTTGATTCTATGATTCTATGCTGTGGTAAAAGATCAGTTTTTTCTGTATGTTCTGATGTTAGGGACTAAACCAAATATTTGGCTATGTACCTTGCATCTATTTTGTTTGTTTCTTCTCATAGTGTAAACAAAGTACAGAAGGGCAACCCATTTTGTTATCATTGTTATTATGGTATATTCAGTGGCTTCTTAATATACAGATATTGAAAACTTAGGGAACTACATCAAGGCATTAGACTTGATAAAAGGGCTTTTTACTGTTCATGAAAGGAATGAACAGTTCCAAGGAAACATTGTATCTACAAATATGAGGATGCCTCTTGGCTGAATGACTGAGTGACGGAAGACAGGTACAGAAGAACAGATTAAATGCAAATTGAGTGTCAGTATTTCACAAGTGGTGAAATTCTAGATGATGAGTTCATACCTTCTGATTTATAAGTACTAAACACCTGCAGAGGAACTAGGCTATGCATCTAATTAAAAATTTCCTTATGAAAAGATGAGTAATTATTTCTTTGGAGCAGTGTTTGGCAGAGAAAATGTCCTTATCTCAGAGCAGTGATATAGTACTCAAGCTAAAGGAAAAATCAACTACAGAAATCAACTGGACCATAAAATTGTGTAATTTTGTTTTCCCTTACTTGGATCAGCTGGCAGACCTCCCAAAATGCCCCTGCTCATCATCACCCAGGCAGCTTACTTATAAACCTGCATTTCCTGTCCTGAGGACAGTGGCTAAGATCTAGAAGTGCATGAATGAGTTTGTCGTGCTCAAAGTCCTATGTACTTAAACAATAAATACAAAACCCAAAATGATTGATGTAGAAAAGTGACTGCCAATAACAGTTTCTGCATATATGTATATGATTGAGATGCTGTGGTATTTCACCCTCAATTAGGACTAGTAATAAAACTAGAATGAAAGCTGTTGCATTCAGAGATATTCCACTGAAAATTGCATGTACCTGAGTTAACTCTAGCAGTCAGCTGACAGTTGCATGCACTAATTAATAAGAAATGCAGTTTATTCTAATAAAGTCTGTTACTTTTTCATGGGCTGCCACATTTGTGCAGGGGTTGCCTCTGCTCCCAGCTTGGCCTCCCATGAGCAGCACCACCCTTGCTGCCTTGGCAATTTCTTTGTTATTCCCAGTGATTGGGTTTCTTTTGCCCTTGCAGTGCTTTGTGTGTAAGTTGAATTTACTATAAGTCATACTGTACTAGGCAGCTTGCTAACTTGATATCTACAGCAACTTTTCTATTACTGAGGTGATTTCTATTACTATCTGAGATTGGGCTAGTTTTATTAATTGGGAGAAGAGTAACCAAGTTTTTTTTAAAAAAAATAAATTGTATTAGAATTATATAATGTCCACTTTCTCTTTTTTTTCTTTTTTCTTCTGAGCACTGTCTTATGGTTAAAATCAGGAAATTAATTATATTTGCTTTTAATACTAACTTACATATATGAGATAAAATTCCCCAGCAGACTATTTGGAAATATCAGAACTTTCATTGATTTTCCCTTCACAAATGCAATTGAAAATGCTCTAACATGTTAGGTTTTCGACCTAAAAGTAAGCAGGCAAAATAGGTTTATATTCTTTAATACTGATGTCAGAAACTGAAGTAATAAATGATCATAATTTTGACAGACACATTGCAAGAAAAGATCTGCGAAGCAACCTGCCTGCATATGTAACTATCTGGAGCTTAAGAGAATTCATGGTTGTCCATGACAGGAGGAGCAATCACTGTATGTTGCAATAGCTCAGATTCAGATCTAGTATTCTTTAACTTGGCTTTTAAAGCTGGAGCTTTTGTTTGAGACCTGAAGGGCATGTGTTACTCCAAATTCCTCCTAAACACCAGACTGCAACACAAGCACCCATTCCTTGCTTAAGTATTGCACAGTCTTCAGAAATCTGCTGAAAACTCCAGCCAGATTCCTACCAGCCTCAGTGAACTTTGCATTTTTTAGGAGAAATTTCAACTTCAAATTCTTATATTGAAAATAAATAATAAGTATACAGTTGGCTCTCATAAAGATGAGTAGCTGGTTATAGACTTATGTGTGTTCTAGAATTCAGCAGCTGGCAGGGAAAACTGGACTTCTGTGCTTCCTAACACTGAAAGGAAACCTGAAAAGATGACTGGAAAAAAAATTAAATCGGTGTGTAGCATAAAATTTGTACAAATTGCACTACCCAGCAGAATGTGTAAACAGGAAGATGCTGTAGAGGGTAGCTACATTGGACTTCTTATTACACCATAAATGATAGCAAAAAAAAATGTGTCACAGCTCAAAGTTACAGGTCATTTACTTAGACTACTCGGCAGGGAATGATGAAAGCGGCATTTAGCTCTAATGATCTATTCTCCAGGGTGCTGAAAAAGATCACATCTATACAAATCTGCTTAGCTGCCCACAGAAAGAATGACGCCATAGAAATGTACAAAGGTTTCTAACTCCCAGCATCAGGAATAATAGCAGCTTTTTGGATTTCAGGAAATAATGAGTAGCACAAGGGAAGATAAAACAAACAAGTCCATCAGGCCATCTCTGATTTGTATTGCATTGAGATATACCAATGACACAGGACACTAGAGTCTTCTTATGCAAGGGTGAGGAAGCAAAACTGCTGATGCTCCAGATGGAAAATCTGCCTATAAAAGTAGCATAAGAGATAATGACGGAAAGGTTGGAGGTGTCCCTATAGATATCTCAACTGTAGCAGGAAGCATTATTAGGGCTTGCTTTGCCAGTAGATACATAAGCAGTGTATGCTGTATTTAATTGAACGTTGTTTCTACCACTGCAGGTAAAAATACAGTATAATTACCAATAATTCTGAATGAGCTGTACTTCTTCAGGCATGGGAAAGTTCTAAGACATCATTTAGCTGCTGTACTAAATAATTTCCAGTAACAAGATTCTGTAGGACTAGGGACTAAATTAAACTCCAGGCCTGATCAAATTTTTGTACAGGCAGATTTTGGATTAAGAATCACACTACTTTTTTTTTGTTTGTTTGGTTTTTTTTTTTTGTTTTTTTTTTTTTTTTTTATGTTACCAATCTAAAGTAGGAAAATTCAATGAAGGGTGTCCTTTTAGGATAGCCAATAATTTTATTTTTCTCTGTTGTGCCTGGGGGCACAAAAAATAACACTTTTCTTAAAGTCTGACTTTGTTAAGGAATACTACTAACTTCTATTATGCAACAGAACTATTTTCAGAGAAGCCCTAAGCGAAATTCTGTGGGTCTTATAAACATGTGTACCTACGCATCTCAAATGTCCTTAGGAAATCAGTCACAATTTTTAAAACTGGAGAGGATACTTTAAAAACCATTGAAAGCAGATTTTTTCACAGGAGACATCCAAAGACTGTCTTATCCCTTTCCTGTGGGAGCAGAAAATTGAATGGTGTTGCTTTAAAGAAATGTGAAGAATCAACTTGTAGGTTACAGTTAAAACCCCAACTACTTCTTACTTTTGACAGCACATTAAGATAATTTTTCTAAGAAGTATATATTGCTTTTGCAATTTCAGTAATGGTGCAAGGCAAAAATAGTAGCCAGCTGGCAAGTAGCCTTGCCAAGGCATAGTAATTGTTGAATGAAAGGAGATAAGCAATAAGCATGAGTTAAATTTAGACAGTATGAGTTATGTACTGTGGGGCAGGAATTAAAGTTTCTTGTACATAAAGATTTTTGCTGTCATTGCAACTTAAGCCGTGAAAATGCTAATTCTCTACATTTGAATAGTATCAAATTAGAGGGATGATATCTATACATAGGTTTCTTCAGTATTGATCTTTGTAATTCTGCAATGGGCAAACTTTTAAAACCAAAAGTAAGCCTCCTCAGTGCAAGAAATATTTTTGTTAAAGCACTCAGTGCCATAGGATGAGATGAGTTAAAACCCACACATCTACAGAGGGGTTCTGTTTCTGCACAGGGCTACCTATTTATTATAATGACTAGTAAAAATTCACCACTGCAGGGATCTTCTATTTCATCTTTCTAGCACAGGGGTTCAGTCTGAAACTGAAAAATCAGTGATCTTGCTGCCTATGTGGTAGAGCTGATATTTCATAAGAAAACTCTGGAGGCCTTTTAAAGTTTTTATAATCTAGACTCACTTAAATGACCTGGATAGTCATGTCAAAGTGGTGAGAAAAATAACACTTTAGTAGAGTTGAATTCCATTAAAAAAGCATTTTTGTTATGGAATATTGCTTTTACTATACAAACTTTTGTATAAAATGCAACTGTCTTCTTCAGAAGTGCTGTGTTTATTTGCTCTCACACAGAAAGTGTGGCCCTTTATGACTTAACAATTTGGCTATAATTGTCTCAGTTCTTGTATTCAGAGGTGCATGGTTACAATTCATCTACCTGTAGGCAGGAAAACAGTCATAGGTACTGTCTGCTTTATTTGAGTACAATCTTAGAGATAGCTCTACCCTGCTCTCTGAAGTGGAGATGCTCTTCCCAGGGATAATGAATGCAATTCAACCAGATGGAGGATGTGAACCAACAGAAATTACCTTTTCCACATACATATGCATGGGAAATTAAGACTTTTTCCTTAATGGGTAGGTGGAAAGAACAAGAGAAACTTCCGCTAAGTGTGGACAGCATGACCTCAGGGCGAGGTAAAAATGAAAGATGGGAATGAAACCTATTAGGTGTGGGGTTTTATGAGACAGGTCAAGAAGTGTTGACTTTCCTCTGCTTAACCTAACCTCTTCCAGCTCAACTTCATTCAGAAATGTAGTGTACTGTTGCTGTAAGTTCAATCTATAAATCTTTAGGATAACATACAAGTAGTTCCAGAATTCACTGCTGTCAGCCCCAGCAAGTGTGCAGGGCAGTTGTAGTCTGTGAAACAAAATACATTACCTTCAGTTGTAGTGGAGGGGTAGTCATTTACTTTCTAACTAATCTAATTGATAGCCCCTGAGATGACAGCCAAATAAGTCCACAACAAAAGTGCATGGCACTTCATTGCTGTTGGGCTGATTCAAAGAGCTCAGTTATGTTGCAGTAAGATCAATGCTGATTTCTAATAACTGCTGTATAATAAAGGTAGTTTTGATTAGGTCTGTCACATACTTTTCTTCCAATATATTTGGTCTAATAAAAGAGGTAATTTGTCTAAATAAAATAAATAATTTGGAGCAAACTTTCCTTCAACCCTGTGGACCTCAGATGCATTTCCTCTCTCTCATGGAAAGGATGAAGTACATCAGAAGGAGGTCAGGCCTGTTTGCTAACTAACAGTATCCATGCGCTTGTTCACGTAGCTTGTAATTGATTTATTTTGCATTTGGGATGATATAAAACATGCATAGTGAATTACTACATCTTAGCTGACTGGGATGTAAATCTAGTTTTTATTCATATGGTATGCTGCTGGTGCAAAATCTGTAGATAGAACAGCTACAGAAAAGCATTATTTGTGAAAATACATAGCTGCAGTACTATGACTGGGTTTCAACCAGATTCTGCTGGTGTAACCCTACGTGACTGCTGGTGTAACCCTACGTGACTTTTCATACATCCATCCACCTGAGTTCTTAGCTTCCTATCTGCCAGGCTCTCTTGAAGCACTGGTTCACCAGATTTCTCAGCTCCACCACTTTACATTGCATATCCTTGTCTGTTTCCCTAGGTTGAAATGAAGACAACTTTTCATTAGTGTTAAAATAAAATTCTTTTCATAAGCCAACCACACAATTAAAACCACAATACTTAATTTAATAGAGAAACTGCCTAATTTGTACCTGATTGTCAAAATGTGACACTATGGGAAGTGATACATTTCAGCCCAGAAATGAGCTTTCTAGAAAAAGAATGCAGAAAAGAAGAGTGGCAAAATGAAATTTTTAGAAGGTAGATTTAAAATGTTATTTCATGCCAATTTTTATTCCATAAATTCCTTATCTGGCAAAGGATTGTGCATCTGCTTAATTTTAAGTAAAGCTTTCAGTGTTCTTGGCATTAAGGGTAAGCAGAAGACTTTGTAAGGTATTTTAGACTATAGTTTAGGGCTCTTCAAAGTATCTATAGGAAGCTGCAGGATATTTTTAGTATCCGTAAACCTTTTATGGATAAGAATGCACTAATACAGCTCAACTGAATTTTAATATGTGTAACTGAATAGCGCCTAGTCTTTAAAAATTCATTAAAACAGCAAGAAACCTGAATAGTAATTATGATTTGACATTAGATCTGTCTCTGCATCCTTATCAAATGCTTTATTCTCTACTTCTCTACTTTCTGCCAAGCTGGGAGAACTTACGCTCTCTGAGCAGCAGAAACATTAGTTCCTGGTTTGACAGACAGCCTCTCTGGTGTTTATTACAAACATACTTCATTGAGGAGGGAATAATAAACTCAGGTCAGGGAAATTATGGATTGATCTCCAATCTCTAATTCTATATTAGTAAAGCATAACATTGACATGTAAAAACTCATAAGTTTTTAGGCATTTTTCTACAATTGTATAGAATACAACCTCCCCTCTAAGGGGCAATCAGAGTAAAGAAATACAGAAATTCACCAGAGCATGCAAATGGTTCAAGAAAATACTTATAGAATGGAAAAACTGTGAACAGATTCTTCTGCATCTGTGTTTATATTAAAGTGCTGTAAATAAATGCAGGATACAGCAGTTCAAATATGCCAGTTTGGCAGCATATAGACCAGTAATTTAAAGTCAGGTTTACCTGACATTGTAAGTTGTCAGTCACTGCTGAGTTGTCACAGTGGGAGAGCAATTAAAGAAATCTGTAGATCTGATTTTCAATCAGGTCAAAAGTTAAAATAGAGAGGGGGCAACGTTATTAAGCCATTTTTTAAAAAAAAAAAAGCGATAGAAGATGCTGAATTAATCCATCTGTAGACTTTGAATATCTCTGAGTGCAAAGATCAGGAAATCCTGTTTCTGAAGGGGAATAAACAACCCCTCTGATGTCAGTGCAAAGAATTTGCTTTCCTCCAAACTTAGAATGCATGACAGTCTTTTGAGAACCAAGTGCATAAAGTTTACCTATGCCAAAAGGCAGCATATGTAACTCTTCCTCACACTTTGTGCCTACTGTCATGTTACTTTTGGCTGTTCTAGTGCTTAGAAAGCCTGATGAGCATTGACTCTTGCTCTATGAGTTGGTTGTGCCCTGCTCCAGCACCCTGCCAGGTGCAGCAGGTTTGGGCCACCTCCTTGGATTCATTTTGCACACATTGCCATGCCAAAGTAGGTGTTAGCTGTTTCATCTTTAAAGCTACCTTGGATACATCTTCATTAAGTGGTGGTCACAGTGACTGGAATTCATTCTTGACCCGACATTGATGCCTGCAACTGAGTTAACCAGTTGAACCTGCCTAGGTGATTGACCTCCATTATAGTCAGTGGAGAAAAATGTGCAGTTTTGGAGCACAATTTATCTTATGCTAAAGCAGGCATTGGAAATAGATGAGATGAATCACATGTTGTGAGTGCCTCTCTCAGTCTGCCAATTAAACCAGCGTAGGAGTCAGAGTCGACCCTGAAGACTTTTTGAGGCAGGTGAGATGAATATTCTCTCTCAGGCTGCAGATTAAATGTACTTGGGATGGAAGAGTACCTCTTGAAATGTGTGAGTGGATAGGCCTCTTACTGTCTTCAGGACCAGGGAAAGATCCTGTTGCGCTTGTACTAAGGAATTAGCTTTTCTCAGTGAGAAAAGCACAAGGTTGTCAGAATGTCTAATCTGCACTGCATCAAATACACTGACACTTGGAACTGAGGAGACATCATTGAAGGTACAGAGCAGTTCAAGTCACAACAACTCTCTTATACTCCTCCAATCTCATTAATCGACATGTATGTGTTAAACAGTTACATATAGCCTGGTATAGGCTGAACAGAAAGAAAAAAAATGGTTATGTCAAAGAAAAGGGGAGCTTTGTGTTTAACTTTGCTATGCAACTTTTTATACATTTTCCTGATGCTTTCTTAGACCTGTACAGGCTAAATATAAATCATTTCTTCCTCACTGCTTCTCCTGGCTGCCAAGACATTGTCCTGTGTTTTCTGTTATGTATTTATAGACAATCACATGAATGTACTGCTCTGATTTTAACTACTTAATCCACATATCAACCGGGCAAGAATTATCCTCATTTGCAAAGGAAGCTGAGGCAACATGAATAATAGGCAAATCTGTGCACAATATCTATTTTACTTCTGACAACTTCAATAAAAGTAGATGTTGTCTAATGTAAAAATTGCAGACAGCACAATGTTATATCAAGAAATCCTTATTTGTATTAAATTGGCTTCTTTTTTAGAAAGATGCTTATGAGTATCTTTTGAGCTTAGTTATTTAAAGCAGAAGGACATAAATTCCAGTGGAAATATTTTCATATAAAAATGCAAAGTAGAAAGTTAAATTTCAGATCTCAGCAATGAGAAATGCACTATCCAGTTCATATTTTCAGCTGTAAAAAATTAAAATTGACTGAAGACTCTCTAAAAAAATACTTATTCTGTTTTTACTTGCTCAGGAAGCAGTGTAAATTGGAGTTATTCCTAATGACTTCATGAAGTCTTCTCAAATGGTGTATTTTGGAGACGTTATGCTTTCTTTCCAGGCAAAAATACACAGAAAGATAAGCAAGAAACTAAGGACGTGAATCAAGCATGATCTGAGATTAGGGCAGCTCTCGATGCTTAACCGTGTTGAGGGGAAAGACAGTAACAAATGAGAATTATTTTTTTGGTACTAAAAAGTATATCCCTTCAACTTTTCTTTATAGTGGTAAATATTCCTGGGCTTTTAAGTCTGCTATGTATCTTTGAATTTCAGCTTGCTTTAGTGTATGCAAAGGCTTCATTTTAATAAATTCCCAAGAGTGCAATCCCTGCCAAAACCTGCCAGGCTGTTCCTAAGCTCAAGAGCATGTTTTGCTTTGTGTAAAAGCAGGATTCCTCTTTTCTGTGTCTGAGCGAGGCATCCCAGCCATGATCCCAAGAGCCTTTATTCCTGTAATTCCACATCCAAACCCATGTGTCTGTGCTATACTGATCCTGCACTTGGTAAAACAGCGTGGCTGTCTCACTGATACTTTAATATCCTAATTTGCCTCAAAGGAATAATGCTGCCATTTCTTTAAAGAAACCCCATTTTCCTGTCCCTCTCTCTTCCCACAGTGACCACTTTCCCAGCTGTCAGCCATTTCCAGGGATCTATTATCACTACATGGATTTCCATGTGTTTGAGATTTAATTGTCCTGGAGGATTGTTTACAGAACAGCTGAACTTTATGGTTTGCATTCAGTAGACAAGTTTCTGTTCTTCTCATACTTTTCCAGCCTCCTCTCTATAGTTTGTTGCAGTTAAAAAGACAATGGAACAAAATTGTCTTTGCCTAGTTGGTTTTGAGCTGCTTGCTCCAAATAGACCAAGCACAGGAGAACAGTAATAAAAAACATGAATAGTTTTCGTTATTTTCATAAAATTGGCAGTGATATGGAAAATTGTCTGCAAATTTCTGTTTATCAGAATCAGTAATTCTCTCAAAGTTTTATCAAAGTGATAAAATAACTTGTTACACAAGAATAAAAGATGACTGGTGGTTCTCAAAAAAACCATTTTGATTTGACTTGTGTTTAATTCAAAGGAAATTATTTTAAGTTATAACATGCCATGCTTGTCATATATATTTATAGTGATTTATCTTAGAATGTTTTGAGAATTTCTGAGAAATTATGCCTGTGTTCAGACGCTTGCTATCACACCTCTAAATTTTAATCTGCATCCCTGTACGTAACCATATGTACTCTTTGCTAGAGTAACAGAAGCAAACACCAAATGTTCTCTCTTTTATCAGCAGAACCTTTGGTGAGCTGCATTCAACATCAGCATTTAAGTCCCAGAGACTTCCTGGAGGAGATTTTAAAAAAACTTTAGACTAACTCTTATCAATCTACATTGAAAACATGACATATGTCATAGGAACACAGCTCTGCAAATGTGCTTAAATTTTTTTTTAATTTTTTTTCCTTTTTGTTTTCTTCAGCTTTAAAACTGAATATCTTCATTACCACATGGCTAGTTCTGCAGAGACAGCCACAAAAATTTCTTAAAAATAGCATAAAAGAGCTTGCTATATACTAAAATAATCAAAATATTCAGTCTCTTTCATCTTGGTACTTTTCTGGACAAAAGTTATTGATGAATCTCGTTGGGAAACTAAGAAAATCACACCCACAGCAGTCTAAGGGAGCCATTTGAGATTTTACAGCTCTATGAGATAATAGTTTTTAAATGCAGATACTTCAAAAAAATTATAAAGGGAGTAACTGGTTCAGAATAGAACTTTATTCTCTTACATCTTGATTCAGTTTAACGGTTCAGGAAAATTTCAGCAGTTTTCATGAGAAAAGTGGGAAACATCTTTGTATATAAAATAAAATAACAAATTGGTCAAGGTTTTGGAATTGCAGTGAGCTGTAGTAGAGGGTCAATGAGCAGAGGGCAGCAAGGACGTGTTTAATGTTAATGAGTTTACTCTAGGTTTTTCCAGTCTTTATCCTTTCACATCTCTATAAAGACCAGAAAGCCCCCAAATAAAAACTGTACATTTCCTAGTAAAATTATTTCACTGGGAATTACTTCAAAAGGCCCAAGTTAAAATGTCAAGTTGAAAATAGGAATTAAAATCTTTTTAAAGGAGAGTGTTGATTTTTCACTATATTGAATTAATAACCTCTAGACTCTTTTGAAAATATTGAAGACTGTCTTGGGTTTTGTTGACTTCATGTATTCACAGTGAGCAGCCCTGATGTTGCAACTCAAATTCATTCAAATTTCATTTGATTGCCTGACTGAAATAATTTATATGGATAGATGCTTCAGATCTTTCCTGAGGGGACTATTGTGGGTTACATCTGAACCAGAGGTGATATTGCATCCACATGAATGATTGTCCCTGTAAGCTAGGCTGAAAGTCACTAAGGGAAATCATGAGAACAAACAGAGGAAAACAGTTTTTTCTGTAGCTTTCTCTGATAAGGCTGAGCATGTACCTTCTGTAATATTGCTGTGCTCTTAAGAGAAAAATTGCCTTTCTTTTAACAGCAAAATCATGTTTTTCATTTTTTGAAGGGGACTTTGCGAATCAAAGTGATTTGGTCTAACAGAAGATTTTAAATGACAGTGAAAATTTACTACCTGCTGCAATACCTGGGAAAAGAAGCCACATCATTTGTGTGTTTGGCAGTCTCCTTTGGAGAGAAGCTACAGCATATACCTAGAATGAGGGAAATGAAAGTATGAAATACCACATTCAGAACTGATATGAAAGAAATAGCTTGATAAGTGACTTCTGGTGTTCAACGTTTTGCTGAGAGTCATAGCCTACGGCTGTCTATAAAAAAAAGTCATTTAAAACGTCAACCTGTTCAAGAGGTGAGCTGTGAACACCAGCGTACTTGCTTGAATGATTGCATTGCCATGTCAAAGAGGTAACGGAATTAGGTGGCTCCTTTGAATGTTAAGATTTTTCTGAGAAAAAAATAACATGGGAGTGTAATTGCATGATAAAACTGCTGCCTCGAACAAATTTTGTAAGAACTATGCTTCCTTAGAGTAGAAGCTGGTGTGAAGAGTTCTAGAAACATTAGACCAGAAGTTGGCTGGTGTTGATAGCATTAGTTATTTCTGAACACTATCGAATTCCAAACTAAGATGTATCTTACACTCTAGGACAGAGCAAGGTTGCTAGGCAGCCTGGAAATTTATTTTATTAATGTGCACATCACTGGATCATATGGGTGTGTCATTTTCAAAGGAAACAGCAAATTAACAAATTCCAGATCTGTCAGAGAGATTAAAATCCTAATGCTTCTTCACCCGTATTTGTTTGAAGAGAGAGTGAATTTTAGTTAGCATCGAGGGTGATACAGAACTGAGCATTTGCTTTCTGAGTGAATTGCACCCTGGAATGAAAAAAACCTCTCCCCCTCATAAATATAGTCTTCAAATGAAATTTCAAAAATAACAAGAGTCATCCCTAACACTTGTTACTCACAGTGTGATGGAGTGAATGTAGTTCAGCAGTGATTCTGGCAACGGTGTTATTTCTGGCAGGCACGCATTCTCCTCTACAACTCTGAGTAACTGGTTTTGCACCCAGGGCAGCTCTCATTGGTCTGGGGTGGATTTCAGCATAAAATTTTCTAGTATATATTTCCTTATTGTTTTCTAGTAATTTTCTAATTGCGTGTATGTGCACACGTGTGTGTATCTACCAAAGAACAAAACAGAGGCTTGAAATAACGGAACTGAACAAAATGAGACAAGTATAAGTTGCCCAGGTAATGTATTTATTTGTTATATATAGGAAGGCAAGAAAAAACGAAGTTTCCAGAGAAGAGTCCTTCACATGAAGGACTATTTTTATACTTTCAATGAGGCATTTGGGAACTTCAGTGTGCTTGTAGCACATACCTAGTGTAGGAATAGTGCAAAGAGCAGAGCCTGAAGTACAGACTAGAGCTTGAAGTGTTCAAGCTTTCCACCCCCTTTGTTGCAGTATTTCCATGGCAACTGGGTGCTATAAAATTATTCTCGCCAATTATATTGCTTGTGCTGTTTCCTTGCTCTATATTTTTCTCTTCTAGTTATCAATTACTATAAAAAATAGTAATGATATTTTATTTATTTACACTGTGAGTAGTGTTAATAGTGAAAAGTGGCTTTGTATTTATTTTGTTATTATTAGTAACATCAATCTTGACTGCTCATATTACCAGAGAAGATAGAAAGGTAAATGCTGAGTCACTGTGGCAAAACGTACACTCTGCCAATGAAAAAAAAAAGTCAAGGTAAATATATATGTCAATAAGTATCAGACACAGATGTTTTTCTTCACTGAGATTTCCTTTTCATCCCCAATCCACCATTTGCTGTTAGCTGTCCTATATGATCCTAGCTTAGCTTTTATTCAGATACAGCAAGACAAATCAGATGTAGCAGGGAATTTCCCCTTTCAGTGCTCTACATTGCATGTGAGAGCCTGGATGCTTCCAGCAAACAGTGAGTGTAAGCCAGAAATGACATGTCAACCAAAGTTCAAGGAGTGCCTTTCAGCTGTGCTCATTATCTGCTAATGAAAGAGCTCCACTGGTGCGCCAAGGGTTAGCTAGGTTAGCTAATGAACCACCACTGCTTAGCCAGGAAGCATCCAAACATGCTCAGCCATCAGACACCACCACTTGGTGAATAAAAACTATTCAACAAATTAAAAAGAAGACTTGATTGCAGCTGAAGTGCTGCTCTGTAATGGGTGACAGAAAAACCCACCACAGGCATGAGATGCAGCTCTTCTTTCTCTCATGCAAATCATCAGTGCTGTGCATGACTCAACTAGGCTGATAACAGAGATTAGTTATAGGGACCATCACTTGCCTTTCTGCTTCATGTCATTGAATCTGTGATGCTGGTGACAAATTTCTTTCCTGCATTGTATACAGAGGAGATGACATACAGAAGTCAACGAGTCAGGCTCCAATCTCCTGCTGGGAATGATACTACTAACAACAACAAAATAAGACCACATACCTGTCAGTTCAGAGACAAAATCTGGGTCCCTCTAGTACCAACAGTCAAAGTCTCTCATAAATTAATATGATTTTTAAAAATTCATGTAGAAGTGGAAAAATAATGAAAAATTAGGCAAATTTGCATGGGGTATGACTCCTAAAAAGATGAAAAAGGACCCTTCAATTTCATACCCCACATTGTATTAATTAATAATGCAGCAAATAGTGACAAACTATGTCCTGAAGGTTTGATTATAAGATGATGAGAAGGTCCCAAAAATCTTTCTGCAGATTTCTTCAGCTTTAAGTAGGGCCTAGATATTTAGAGAACATGGCAGCAAAGCTCAAAGGAAAAACCTCAGGTAATGCCTTATTAGCCATTATTCTTTTTAATCAAGTCCCCTGCCATTCATTCTTCTGCAAGACCATAACACCATAATGCAGATAGATAATAAATAACCTATTACAAAATAATTAAGAATTGAAGTTGCAATTAACACTTGTGAATAATCTCCAGACTCGGAAATTAAACTGATTTTGTCAATTAATTGGATAAAGGAAAAGAGACAACACTTTTGAGAAAAAAACAGGATTAAAATAAGGATTGGTTTGTGAATGATGCAAGAAAAGTAGCTCAAGAAAATTCTTCCCATCCTTCAGTCATGCTTGACATTTGTAGGAGAAGTTATGTTTGACCAAGATGTTGGACCTATACCTTTGTTCTGGTTTAGACGTTTTGACTGAATATGTTCCCTTACTTTTAAAAAATGCTAGAAAACTATTATTCCTGTTTGCCTCCAGGGCTCTTCAGGAATTATGTTTTCTTTTTCAGGGGCCTCTTGTGACTCTATCCCATACCTTGAGCAGAGTACTTTTCTAGCAGGTTTGAATGGAAATGAGCTGTGCTACTTTCAAAGTGCTCAAACATGAAGTTCTTAGTATGTCATCATATCAAGTCTAGCTCTTCAGTAGCTGTCATGGGTGGTGAAATGTTTAGCTTTTTCTCAATGTGCAACCGGGATCTGTCAGACAGCTCACTTCGTTCAACCATTGAGGCACCCTCTTCATTTAAATACAGAAATGTAAGTGAATATAAGCAGAAAATGAGTGTGGAAATAGAAAGTATGCTGTAAAATTTGTCAAGATTTCCTTACCGTATGTGCCTGATCCAGTAATATACTTCAGAACATAATCCAGTAGTGCCCATGCCAAGGGATCAATATGGGCTTAAAGTTAGCCAGGCAAATGCTTGTATAAATGCAGATAAAATCTAAAAAATATACCAAAATAAAGTCTCAATAGACTTGAATGTCATAAAAGTAGTGTCCATTAGCTAAAATAAAATCTTGCAGACAACTGACTTAATTAAAGACATTAATAAGTTTATTAGGGTGATAAAACATATTTTTATTCCTGTTGCCTTAATTTAAAGGATAATAAAACCACAATTATATTGTTGGAAAGGAAAATACATAACTTAATGTCCTGCAATGAATGCCAGCAATGGTTAGTGATAGCGATAAGAGATTTGAAAGCTTGGGGTAACCCTTGCTCCAACAAAGGGAGCTGAGTACACAGTCTTGCCTCCACTGTGTCCTACAGATTTTTCAAGAATATAAAGTGAGCCTTTACTTACTCACTTTCTTCTACTCATGCTTGGCTTCCTAATATAAGATATGCTTACTGTGCTAGGGTCCTAAAAGGCTTAGAGTTTGCATTCAAATGAAGAAGAACCAGTGAGGAATGTGGTCTTAGGGATAAAGTAGGACCCTGCTGTGGCAGTTTCTAGCCTCTCTATAGTTGGGACTTTCTGTAGCATACCATCACTCCAAACACTCCTCATGTATAAAGGAGGTATTTCAGCCCCATACAAGCTCTGGGTAACAGAAGGAAGCCCTTCAGGGTGATTTCCTTGCTGTCCTCTGCTGCCAGAGCCAAAGCTGATGACTTGTACCTTTCAGTGTCCTGCTAGTTTTGGTGCTAGTGGTATCCACCTGATCAGACAGCAGATTGCTGCTTTCTGAGTCTCTAAAGTACATAGAATCTTAGGAGCAGTACTAACCAAATTACCAGAAAATGACTGATAAGAGTGATTTTTACTGTAAGTGGCTGATATTACATGTGTTTCACTATCAAAAAAAAGAGTAAATTATCCTATTTTCTGTTAGAACAATCTAGGACAATTGCTTTCTTCAAATATTAGTGTTTCTAAACACAATTATGTACTACACAACTATAGTGAATTTTCAACAGATACTGATTGAGCAAGACTGAAGACTTCACATCCATGGAGTAAATTCCATAAGAGTATGCTCTTTACTTCCACAAATTGTCTGTACGGTGAAAGATGTACAGTAAGGAATACAAATCTTCTAAATAGGAATTCAGCATTTTTTAATCAAGCATGTGCAATAATAATACCTCGCAGAGAAGTGATGTTGGGTCTTCCACTGTGTCAAGGGAGATGAGAGAGATTTTTCCAGCTGTCAGTAGGGCCTACAAAAGCAGGTTGATTCATGACTGGGAGTTCTCTCAGCTTTAGTAAACACAAGCTTAAGCTTTCAATATTAGTCCATAAAAAAGAGAGACAGGTGCTTTTCCTGAGTGATTCATGCTACCTGAGGAAGAGTAGGATGAATTGCCCTTGGATGTGCTTCTCTTTCTCCTTGGCTACATATGGAACCTTAAATGATAAATATAGGTCAGCTACGTGACTTTTAGGTGCCTAACTACACTGCTGTGCAATCAGGATCATAGCAATCATTCTGAGATGGCTCTTTCAGACATAAATCACTCTGACTAAGATTAGGACTGGTTTATTTATTTAATTGTTTAATATTATTGTAATTTAGCAGCAAAGACCATATATTTGTAAGTGAAGTTTAACAGCACGGTGTTTGTGCCTTTTTATTTAAAGTATTGCCAAAACTTCAGTTAATGAAATAGCAACTCAGCAACATCTGTTGAACTTCAGCTCGTATAAAAGCAGCATGAGCAGTGTGACAGGTCTATTAAAAAGCGCCAGATGGAATAATTATTGTATTGCTACTATTATCCATCCCCCACCCTCCAGTTTAAAGGCGTTTTAAAGATTATTTAGGCCAAGCAAATAAATAATAGGAGTTGACCTCCATGAAACATTTGGTTGCATTAGTTAATAACATGTTTTTAAAGAACTAAAATTAAAATAAACACAATGAATGAAAAAAATGGGCATTTTCTGTCTTGTCTTTTCCCTCAGTTATAATTAACATGCACTCATTAAGAGCCATTTATCTTGCTCAGCAACTGATCATCTGTAGTTGCTTCACTGCAAAAGTAATTCTTCAACATTGTTATTGAAAAATTCCAATAATTAACAGTGGTCCTCAATGGTTACACAGTGTTAATGGCACGTGGACTATCAAATGGTCTTCTGCATCAAGTGGTTTATATCAGTCTTTCCTCAGGGAGTTTGAGGGTTTATGTAATTCAAAATTTATCCAAAATAAAATCAGAGCTGGCTTAACTTCTCAGTTGTCCCCTATCCCTCTTCTTATTAGCAAAACAAATAGAATGATACGTGTGTCAAGCACTGGCACTGGAGAAAGGAGCAATCAGCTCAGCAGCCAGCTAAAGCTTTGAATTGTGCTCATTTGTGACTCTTTGAAGCCAGGTACACTCTAGGAAAGCTGGCTTTAGCAGGACAGGAGATACAGAGGCAGGAGTGACCAATCTTAGAAGAAAAAAGGCATAGAAGAGCCTCTGCAAAAGCCAGGACTTGAGTCAGAAATACTGGAGACCAAGAGAGGCCTACAGAAGTAAAAGAAGGAAGGAGGGAGTGGATAGGGATCACTTTCTCACTGGCAGTACGGGAATGATGTGGGATCAGGTGGGCTAGCAGGGATCAATTCCCTTTTGGGACTACTACAGAGGTAATTATCACATCTGGGGGATGAGGGGGGCATGTTTTTTTAGAGTTCTGGCCATCACCAGAAAAGTCAGAAATTGTTGTCTGGTTTTTGGTTGTTTTGTTTTGTTTTTCTCAAACAAGAGGTCTGATGGTTGTATTCTGTACTCTGTATTGTAAAACCTAATCCTTGCATAGCTGTGAAGGACTGGAATTAACCTGACATCCTCAAAGTAAACTTGCATGGATTTAGCACTTGAAGATAGTTTAAAGTCTCAAAACTCTTCTCAATTAAAGTATTATTTCTCATTCTTATGCTTATTCTTGATATCTGATGTGTTTTTGTGAATTCAAATTACAAGTCAATACATTATCATGTGTTTACATTACAAAAATTACAATATCATGTGTTTTACATGCCTCCAAAGAATGTCTCTGCCTCGCACTGGTAGGTCTGTCATATCACCAGAAACCTCTGTCAACTTTCAAAACACTCTTATTTCTTCTTTGTTTATACCTCCAGCAGACCACGTCTCCCTGCCCTCTCTGAAGGCAGCTAAAAATCAGCTGCGCCTCTGAGCTTTTCTGCAAAGTGGGGACACAAACCTGGCACAGCTCTGCTGCAGCAGTGTTAATAAGGTGCCACCTTCTGATTGCTTAAAGATGTGCATCTCACACTGCTAGTTTCTAAAGTTCCCTGAACAGAGCCACTGGCCAAATGTTGTTTTTTGTTCACCTCGAAAAATAGATTTGGAGAGTGAGGAAACCTCTTTTCTATAGATGCAAGCCTGTTCTGAAATAGCAAAGTAACATAATTTTGAGTTACATTTTAAAGATTCTTGTGTACTTATAGGACACTCAAGCTTCAGGAATATTTCCAAAGTCCTGTGTGGATTTATAGCTTTGCTATTTTTTGCTAAATTATCCTAAGTTTGTGATTTTTGAAGTTTTAGTGTATGTTTCCTTTCTGACTTGTTTTCATGATTTTTATTTTTTTATGATTTTGTAAAACAGCAGTGGCTGAACAGTAATCTGTAGAACCATCCTATGCCACAGGTGTTAAGATTTTGTTTTTTGTGTGATCAGGATGAAGGTGAAGGAAGGGTTCCTTTCGTTATCATCTCTGTCAAGTAGAAGCTACTACATTCTATTGTCACTGTAGGTAAGGTTGTTTTGTGTGAATTCGGATTCTCTATCAAGGCCCGCATGGGCAAACTAATAAGAATGGGGAAACTTCGCATCAGAGACTGTGAGCATGGACAAGTCTTTAAAAGAAGCCATGCCTGGCATATTTGTAGCAAATTATATGGTGGATTTGAGCTATTGATATGTTCTCGAATTTGATAATTTTTCAGATGCATGGTGCTTACCTGAAAGTGCCAATATATGATGCCAGGAATAGGCATCTGGATGAAAAATTAAGTCATCTACAAAAAAATAGGACACAACTCTAAAAGCATCCAATGTTTCAAGTTTGGTTTTGAGAATGGTGTTTTCCATGCCTCATTCTTCTGAAGGCTGTCTTTAAAAATATCTTGTCAGAAGATTGATTTTTTTCTGCCCTTCTTCTGCTAGGAAAGAATGCTGCAGCTACATATAGCTCTTGAGGGCTGTTCCCTATGGGGTCTGTGAAAAAGGGCAAGCTGGTTGGGAGGTTATTTGGGATAACCCAGCTTCATCACCATGGTAGGAAAGCTGTTCAGCTCAGCAGCACCAGGCATTTTTCAATGCTTTGCATTCAGCAAGAAAATGCCATCCCTTGCCATTCCCAGAGCTTCTCCTCTTGGCTTTCCAGTTTTGCTTTTGTGGTTTGGCGCTCTTGGCCATGAGAAGACGCGGAGGTTCGTGAAGGCTGATAAGCCTGACAACATGTTCTGCTTTCATTTACTGTTCCCAAATATCTGCAGAATCAGATATTTTTTCTCAAGGTTATAGTTTATGGTACATGTGTGTATTTCAGTACCTCTTTATCTGAGTTGATGAGCTCTCCTACAGAATGCAGTGCCGCAGGCCAATGTTTGTCCAAAGTGACATTTCTTTTGTTTTTTCAGTTTACCCTTTAGACTCCTTGTGTGCATGTCAGTCAGACATGGCCCACAGATACCCTCTCTGCTTATAGTTCTCTGCCTTAATGTCTGGTGTGTAAACGGGCTGCTCTTTGTGAAGCATAAAAGCACTGGCAAATGGACACGCTCCAATTTTTCACTACAGGGAACATCCAACATATTTTAAAATACTGTAGAAATGTCCTGCTGTTCTTCTATAAGCACATACACCCCTCACAACAGGGAAAGTGATATGGCCCTTGGACCTGTGTTCATACAAAAGACATTGTCTGTGGAAATCTTATTCTTTTGTTCAACCAGTTGGCTCCCAAGTTCTTCCAGGTAAAATAATCATGTGTGAAGATATTATTTCTAAAAGAAGGGAGTTGCGCATAACACTATTCAGAGTCATCTATCAGTGTTTCTTGCAAAAGTCCTCCTGTCATTTTGTACTTTCAGACAAATTCTCTCTTGGTTGCAGCTATAGTAATGAATTACGTTTGTATAAAAAATGCACAGAGTGCCTAATCCCTTTCAGTCTAGCTTTCTAGGAAGCTTGTGTGCCCAAAGAATATGCAGGACGTGCTAGGAATTCAAACCAGAGCATGCAGTGGTTAAGAGTTTCTGTAAAAACAAACCTTTCAGCCAATGAAAATGGAAATAATTTTACTTTTAGGAAAGCTTTCTTTAGAATTGAGTCCATTTCATGTTTCAGTGGTATTGGCATGTTCAGTTCTGGGCTCCTTCGTAAGGAACACCAAGCAGCTGGAAAGAATCCAACAAAGGTCCGAAAAGGTGGTTGAGAGATTTTGAAGAAAGGCTGAAAGAGATGTGACAGACTGTTCACCCTGGGCAAGAGAAAGCTCAGGGCATCTTATCAATGTGTGTGAATATCTGAAGGGAGGGTACAAGAAAGACAGAGCCAGGTTCTCTTCAGTGGTGCCCAGTGACTGGACAAGAGGCAGTGGGTACAGACTGAAACACAGTAGATTCCCTCTGAACATTAGGGGATACTTCTTCTGTGTGTGTGACAAAGCACTGGCACAGGTTGTCCAGAGAGGTTGTGGAATTTCGATCCTCGAAGATACTCAAAAGCCATATGGAGATGGCTGTGGGCAGCTCATTTTGGTGGCCTTACTTGGGCAGTTGTGCTAGATCAGATGCCTTCTGAAGGTTACTTCTAACCTCAACCATTCTGTGATTCTGTGATCAATGAAACAATGCCTTGCATTTCAAAATATGTACTGTAAATCCTTCTTTCCCCATAGCTTGTGATTGTCATTATTCAGCTTTTGCCGCCTGCCTGCACCAAAGAGGTGGCTGAAATCAACTTAAGATGTGTGAAGGGAACATTTATTCAGACAGGCTATTTCATTCAAATATATAAAGAAATATCATTATAGATTGCAAGAATCATTCTGCTTCTGAAAAAAAAAAAAACAAAAACTCTACCATCAAATTATATAATATCTACTGTTTTAAGAGAGATGTCCAAATGATAGGTACCTGCTTTTAATGTGCAAATTGCTGTAGCAGAGCTATGCCCATAAGGGGACACCAGTTATAGAAACAGATCTGAATCAACTGAAAGAAACAGGCTTCTTTTTCCTTATGAAAAGAAAAGGAAGGTTCTGGTTTTTTAATATGTTTCAGAATAGCAAATTTTTGTCATGATCATTCTACTGTAAAGATGGAAATATGTTATGCCCTCCAGAACCAGTATTCCTTTATTTAAGCTAAGTCTGCAAAGTATAAAGTTCCAGACATGGAAGAGAATGAACAGTGCATGTTAAAAAGAGAGTTAAGCATTCATTAATATTGACTTTTACAGTCCACCCTTGGACATCAATCATTCTTTACCTTACCCATGTATCCTGATTATATTTCTCCTCCTTTTTCTCACATGCCTTTTAATGACTCAGGCTTGGTCTAAGTACTTGAATGCAAGTTCTTACTAAGTATCAAGGCAATATTAAGATTTTCTGAGTAAACTTGATGCCACTTTGTTCTTTATTGCAATCAAATCAATCAATTTTGACAGTTGCGAATCCTGTTTTTTTATGGAATTTTTAAAGAAGCCAAACTTGTGAGGAGTATTTGAGCCTTCATGTAGAGTAATACCTAAAGGACTACAGCCAATATTTGTGACAGATTTATGAATATGTTTAGCAACAAAGCAAAAGTATGAAACTGCTTGGTATTCACATAATTAATGAATTGCTCTGTCTCCTAGGGATCTAAGTATTATCAGAGCACCTCCTTCCTTCTACAGTCTGGTGCATTGGCAAATGACTAAACCATGCATATACCTTGCCAATTCTCCTGCTGTTTGAGAGAAAGCTTCTAAGTTGCACAAAGAAGGTCTTTCCCTTCACAGCTTACCCTCTGCATTAGCTGCAAAAGTCTTGGCTTAATCACCTTTCAACTGCACTTAAAATCTTCTTAAATTTTTTCAACTTTTTTCAATTTTTTCTGCATTTAAAACCCTATATACAAGATTTTAACTAGAATCTTAGAATCACTATTGAGTATTTTATTAATAAGAAATAAGCTTTTGTTTTTTTGTACTGATAAAGTTAGAATATAAATAATTAGTCTCTGCTTTAGGTCACTAAGCACCTTGGCATATTGTTCATGAAGAAGATCATAATCTGCTGAAATGACACCACACAAGCCTTGGAAGGCAGACACAGGGACTGCGATTTGAAGATCTTAAGCCCACTGTAGGAGAGGATCTGGTTTGAGACCATCTTAAGAACCTGAACATGTACAAGTCCATGGGACCTGATGAAATCCATCCATGGGTCCTGAAGGAGCTGCAAATGAAGTTGCTAAGCCACAGCCCATCAGATTTGAAAAATCATGGCAGTCAGGTGAAGTTCCTGACAACTGGAAAAAGGGAAATATAACCCCATTTTCAAGAAGGGGAAAATGGATGAGCCAGGGAACTACAGAGCACTCAGCCTCACCTCTGTGCCTGCCAAAATCTTGGAGCAGATTCTCCTGGAAGGCACGCTGAGGCACATGAAGAACAGCAAGGTGGTTGGTGACAGCCAGCATGTCTTCACTAAGAGGAAATCCTGCCTGACCAATTCTGTGGCTTTCTGTGATGGGGCTACGGAACTGATAGTCAGGGATAGAGCAGTTGATATCACCTACCTGGACTTGTGCAAAGCGTTCAACACTGTCTCACGTGACATCCTTGTCTCTCCATTTTGATCAGTGGACCACTTGGTGTATAAAGAACTGGCTGGATGGCTGCATGCAAAGAGTTGTGCTCAATGGCTCAGTGTCCACTTGGAAACCAGTAACAAGTGGTGCCCCTCAGGGATCGGTGTTGGGACCTGTCTTGTTCAACACCTTTTTTGGTGACATGGGCAGTGGGATTGAGTGCGCCCTCAGCAAGTTTGCTGATGACACCAAGCTGTGTGGTTCAGTCGATAAACTGGACAGAAGGAATTCCAACCAGAGGGACCTTGACATGCTTGTGAAGTGGGCTGATGTCAACCTGATGAAGTTTGACCATGACAAGTGCAAGGTCCTATATCTGCATCAGAGCAATCCCAGGCACAGCTCCAGGCTAGGCAAAGAGATTCAGAGCAGCCCTGCCCAAAAGGACTTCGGGGTGTTGGTCAATGAGAAAATGAACATGAGCCAGCTTCAGTGTGCACTCAGAGCCCAGAAAGCCAACCGCAACCTGGGCTGCATCAAAAGGAGCATGACCAGGAGGTCGAGGGAAGTGATCCTGCCCGTCTGCTCTGCTCTTCTGGGACTTCACCTGGAGTCCTGTGTGCAGTTCTGGTGTCCTCCTCAACATAAGAAGGACATGCAACTGTTGGAACAAGTGCAGAGGAGGGCCACAAGGATGATCATGGGACTGGAGCACCTCCCGTATGAAGATAGGAAGAGAAAGTTGGGGCTGTTCAGCCTGGAGAAGAG